>JAHIAM010005502.1:0-123055 GCA_021605205.1 Aegilops longissima | reverse complement strand
TCTTGATTGCGCCTGTCGCGATTGCGGTTGGCTACGGCTCTACTTGATTCTTGAAGGGCACGCTATGCCTCAAGAGCTTGAGCTTCACGTTGTTGTTGTTGAAGACGTTGAGCATTGGCGCCTTGTTCGCCTTGGTGACGACGCGCTCTTTCTTCCTCTTGTTGGCGATGAAGACGTTGTCGTTCTTGAGCTTGAGCAAAAGCCTCTTGGTTTGATCGAGGACGAGGAACTTGATCATCAACTTGCTCTTGTGAGTGCTTGTCATGTAGCGGGTTGCGAGATGCATGACGATCTTGGCGCTGCTCGTCAAGAGTGTTCGATGACGGTGTACTTGAGTCGAGAAGGTATCGTCGAGTGTCGACTCGAGTGGCTCCGCCTTGATGATGAAGAAGTGGAATGATGCCGGTTTCTCATCAACTTGCGGATCTCGGCCCATTCTTGCATCATTCTCTTGCTTGTGCGCCTCGAACTTGTTGTCGGCGTAGTCTCTAGTACGCTGCTCGGAGAGTCGCAAGTCGGTGGCGAGGTTGTCGATGCGGTCGCCATTGCTTGTTGTTCTTGGTGCAACGCTTGTTGTGCACCAAAGAGGTGGCTTTTGGTGACGATGAAGACATGTCGCCGCCTTGCTCGATGAAGAGTGGGTTGGTAGAAGAACTTGGCCTATCCATCATTCCAAGCAAGATGTGAGTGGTAGAACGGAGAAGAACTTATACCAATGTACCTTTGACCGATGTTGAAAATGAATCAAGTTCACTCAAATGCGGACAATGAAATAGCACTCTTGGTACCGATTCTTGTCGGTTCTCACACCTACACAAATAAAAGCTTATGGTGGAGTTCGGTTAGGATGGTGGCACAAAATTTGATGCAATTGTAAGTGAGACTCAATAAAGTTGAAAATGATTCACAAATTTGCAAATGCAACAAGTAGACCAATAGCAAGATATGGTACACGGAAACACACAAAAATAGATAATATGGGGTTATGCAACCAAGGATGAGCCAAAATGTGGAATTCACCAAGATGCTCTTGTTGCACAACACTAGAGAGACGCTAGCACGATTGCACAATAGGCGGATACGAACTTGTGCACAACCTACTAAGCAAAAATGCAACGACTTCTATCCCAAGTATACTATATGTATGGTGTGTCGATGTGTTGATCCAAGATGATCAAGTATGGCAATCTTAATGTTTGATGATGCTATGGTTCTTGCTCATAAGCTCTTTGCTTATCTTTCTCTCTTTACTTAAAAGCTTGATTGGCTCTTTCTCTTTGAGCTCTTTTCTCATGCAAAACTTCACGAACCAAGATAGCAATTATGTATGCGATGACAACTTTGTGACACACAAGTTTATGCTAAGATATGCACCACTTTGGTATGGTATGTATGCTATGGAGTGTTGATCACTAAAGTGCACAAGTCACGTTGCCGGCAATACTCAATGGCTAGTCTCGATGGGTAAGCTACGCAAAAGATGGGCTATGATGTTTATCAATGCAATTGCAAGTAATGGTAAAGGTGTCGACGATGTTACCGCCCTTGACGAAGATGAGCGGTGGTGATGTTGATGTTGCACCGCACTCTAGATAGCCAAACGCAAAAGGATACGGAAACCCCAACTCAAATTCTCAAGTCAAATGTGGCAACATTGTCGAATTTGTTTCGGGAAAGGCTATGGTGGTGTTATGCGAAGTGGTGGAGGTAAGTGGAAGTGTATGTGGGCACGGACGAAATTTGGCGAAAGGTAGGCGGTGATCGGGTGGTGGAAGGAACAAAGTTACCGGGGCCGGAACTCGGCTAGCAGTAGGATGTCCGGGCGCCGGATGTCCGGCTGATCGGGCCGGATGTCCGGCTGCGGATGTCCGGCTGATCGGGCTGGACGTCCGCACGATGAACACCGCGGGAGAGGTCAAACCGGTCAATTTTGGGCAAATTTGTGGATGAAAATGGGGAAAAGATGGGGACAAGCTAGATCTACACGCAACAACACGAAATCCACGGATCAAATCCAACAAAATTTCATCACACTAACAAATCACAAAAATTTTGGGGCTATTTTGTGGGGAATTTTGAAATTAGGACAAAACAACAAAATCAAGCTAGAAAAAGAGGGTAGGGACTCCAATAACGTGATCAACGTGGCTCGTGATACCATGATGATGTAGGGCGGAACCCTACGTGGGCGATCTTTCACGCTTGGAGAGAATCCCTACGAGGAACACGAAGAACGAGACGGAAAACACGGGGAAAACGAGGGAGAAGTCACTCAACCGACAAGAAAACAATCACACAAGTGCTAGATTATCGAATGCATAAAGGGATACAAGATCCGAGATCAACAAAGGAAAGATACAAGGGTAGTCGTTCTTCTCCGATAGGAGGTCTTGATGGGTCCACCCTAGGAGGGGGTCTTGAATCCGCTTGGGGGATCTTCTCCAGAGAGGTCCCGATCTCGAAGGAGAAGTAGCCAAGTGGATGAGCAAAGGCTCTCACACCGAAATATGAGCAAATCCAAAGCTAACCCTAGAAAGAGGAGGGGATCAAGTATATATAGTCTCGGGGCGAAGGGGTACAAGGGCAAGGCCCTGAGGCACTGCGCGCAGGCAGGGGAGGCCGGACATCCGGGCGTCGGGCCGGATGTCCGGGGCTTCGGGAGGCGCCGGATGTCCGGTTAGGGTGACCGATTCTCAGAACCGGTAGGAGCCGGATTGGGGCTGGAGCCCGGATATCCGGGGCGTCGGGAAGGGCCGGATGTCCGGGCGGGGGAGGCCGGATGTCCGGGCTGGTCTGGGGCTTCCAAGTGCATTCGGTGATGGAGGGCCGGATTTTCGGGCGCCGGGGCCGGATATCCGGCTTCCAAGAGCCGGATGTCCGGCTTGGGGCGGATGTCCGCCCGAGCAGTGCCCTTTGGTTCCTCTCATCGGGGTTCTTCTTCCTTGTACTTGGCGGCTCGTCCATCTTCACGTGCCTCCTCGGGAGGTTCCCCTTGACACCTAATCATGCATAGCATATCGGACTTAGGTAGTAGCCATGTCTCGAGTGGATCATATGTGATATCAATAAGGAAAGAGGCCACCTCGTTCTCGAGAGCTCTAGCTCTAGCTCGTGTCATGGGTCCTCTTGGCTCTTGATGAGACGGTTGCCGGTCCATGGGGATGGTCGTGGGATGCTCCGCATCACATCTAGTAGCTTTTTCCTTTGGATTTGTTTAGTTAAAAGTTAGCCATTGCAACTTTGTGTACTTCGTTTGTGTCCAACGACCAGACCAAGACCGCTTACGGATCCCCACCATTATCAATACTTCATATATATTCGCAATATTCAGATTGCTTTATCATATTCTTGCTCGTTCTTCGATTGCTTGCAGGAATAGACCTTCGTGGTCGCCGATCGTGCTTCCGGCAGATCGCCAAGAACCTAAGGAGATTGGTTTAGCGATTGCTAAGGCACAACGTCGTGCACATTTGTAGTCGGATCGCCAAAGTCGACTCCACCAAATCGATAGTTATCATCTCATTGAAAGATCGGGACCCTCGCCTATCAGTCCGGCCCCGAGGCTTGGCCACTTGGCCGATGTTTGAGGTAGATGCTCCAGGGCCTGGATGTCCGGGCCATGGCCGGATGTCCGGACCGGAAGGTGATCTTGCCCGTCTCCGTTGGTTCTCTTCATCCATGGATTTGGCGGCTTGTCCATCTTCACGTGCATCCTCGGGAGGTTCCCCTTGACACCTAATCATGCATAGCATATCGGACTTAGGTAGTAGCCATGTCCCGAGTGGATCATATGTGATATCAATAAGGAAGGAGGTCACCTCGTTCTCGAGAGCTCTAGTTCTAGCTCGTGTCATGGGCCCTCTTGGCTCTTGATGAGACGGTTGTGGATGCATGGGGATGATCGTGGGATGCTCCGCATCAGGATCCTACGGGGAATCATGAAGAACACGCGGAAGAACAAAGGGAAACGCGGAGGAAACGAGAGAGAGAGATCGCTCAACCAACAAGGAATCAATCACACAAGTGCTAGATCACCGAACACAAAGAGGTACATATGATCCACAATCAACAAAGGTAAGGATACACGAGTAGCCGTTCTTCTCCGAGAGGAGGTCTTGATGGGGTCCACCCTAGAAGCGGGTCTTGAATCCGCTTGGGGAATCTTCTCCGAAGAGGTCCTGAGCTCCGAGGAGAAGTAACCAAGTGGATGAGCAAGGCTCTCACACAAACATGAGCTAAACCTAAGCTCACCCTAGAAAGAGGAAGGGGATGGAGTATATATAGTCTAGGGGGCGAAGGGGTACATGGGCCTCGGCCGGGATGCACTGCACGCAGGCAGGGGAGGCCGGATGTCCGGGCGTCGGGCCGGATGTCCGGGCGTCGGGCCGGATGTCCGGGCCTTCACGAGGCGCCGGATGTCTGGGCTAGCAGGCCGGATGTCCGGGCTGGAGCGCCACTTCGCCGATCGGTGCGTGGCGCCGATTTCCGCAACGGGCCGGATTTCGGGAGCTTGGGAAGGCCGGATGTCCGGGCGCGGGCGGATGTCCGGGCCCTGTAGCTTTTCTGGCTGGGCTGCGGCTGCTGTGTTGGCATCTCCAGGGGCCGGATGTCCGGGGTCTTGGCCGGATGTCCGAGGCCTGGAAGGTGAATTTGCCTGCTTCGTGGTTCTCTTCATCCGTGGACTTGGCGGCTCGCCTGCCTTCACGCATCTTCTAAGGCTCCTCTTGACACCGATCATGCATAGCATATCGGACTTAGGTAGTAGCCATGTCTCGAGGGGTCATATGTGATATCACTAAGGAAGGAAGTCACCTCGTTCTCGAGAGCTCTAGCTCTAGCTCGTGTCAAGGGTCCTCTTGGCTCTTGATAAGACGGTTGTAGGTCCATGGGGATGATCGTGGGATGCTCCGCATCACATGGCTATCTCCATTTCATTGTAGTATTCTTCAACACTCTTTGTTCCTTGCTTGAGGAGTTGGAGTTTCTTGAAGAGGTCGATGATGCGGAGCATACCACGCTCATCCCCATGTACACTCCAACTACTCTCCAAGCCCCAAGGACACATAAGATGAGACCTCACCATTCGCCATTGGACACAAGGTGAACCTGCTCCTAAATGCTTCCCTTTCCGTTCGTAGTGAGACACGGTTGCTACCTAAGGCGAGGACTCTATGCATGCCTAGGTACCAAGGAGACCTCTCTGAGATGCTCTAATGATGGACAAGTCCCCAAGTACAAGGATGAAGGAACACGGCGAGAGGAACCGGAGAAAGCCTCTGCAGAGCCCGGACATCCGCGCCAGCCGGGACATCCGCCCTTCCAAGAAGCCCCTGACATCCGCCCCAGCCGGACATCCGGCACCCATCACAGCCGCCCAAGAACCCTACAGGCCAGGACATCCGCCCCCAGGCCCCGACATCCGGCCTCCCACGAAGCCCCTGGATATCCGCCCGCCCGAAATCCGCGCCCAGACCAATCGTCTCGAAGACCAGGCCACTGGACATCCGCCCCAGCCGGACATCCGGCGCCTCGAAGCTCCCGGACATCCGGCCGACGCCGACATCCGCTCCTCCTGTCTCGCAAGACAAAAGGGCCGAGACCCATGTACCTCTTCGCCCCTAGACTATATATACTCCATCCCCTTCCTCTTTCTAGGTTAGCATTGATTAGCTCATATTTTGGTGTGAGAGCCTTTGCTCATCCACTTGGCTACTTCTCCTCGGAGATCAGGACCTCTACGGAGAAGATCCCACAAGCGGATTCAAGACCCCCTTCTAGGGCGGATGATAGAGGCAAAGGTGTCCCGATGTTTCGATGAGATGGTGGCTATCGCTTCGTGGGAGTCGACCTTGACAATCCGACCACGTGACGTATGAGACGTCATACCTTAGCAATCGCTAAACCAACTTCCGAGGGTTATTGACCACGCCGAGCACGATCAACTCGACCACGAGGGCCTGCTTCCTGCGAGCAAACGAAGAACAAGCAAGAAACTAAGATTGCAATCTGGATATTGCGAATATAAGAGGAAAGCTTTATTAATGAAGGTGGGGTTCTGTGACGCCTTGGTCTGGTCGTTGAACACAAACGAAGTACGCGAAGTTGCAGCTATGGCGAACTTTTGATCTAAACAAAACCCAAGGTCTAAACGGTGCCCTAAGGGCTATATATATGGAGGAAGAGGGGGGAATTTCGTGGCCCTTGGTGGAGGGTCCAAATCAACCCTAACTCTTGTTTCCCCACACATACGGACTCTAAAAACAGCCTATACTTAAGTATTTCGAAATTACATGGGCCTGGCCCACTAATAAGGTGACGCACCTAGAATAGCCTCGAGACGACATTTATGAAGTAGCATCTTGTATATTTCGTCCAAGGCTTCATGCACCCATTATGGTGGCTTCAAAGTCCTGAAATCATCACTTGTAACTCCGTTCTTGTTCCCCTTGCGCATGGCATTATCTTCAAAGTCTAGAAACCACCCTCCGTTTAGGCCCAAAATTTTCCGAAAACGCACTTGTCGAAAAAATTTCTGGCTATCCTATTTTTAGGTGTTTCTAAGCGTATTGAGACAGTCGCCATTATAGAAAGTTTTTTTTGACCCGTTTCCAGTTTTTGGGTCCGGCAAATAAAAAAAAAATTTGGTCGAAAAAATTTCGTGCCCATCCTGTCAGTTTGACCTGGGAAGAGTTTTGAGACACTCGCCATTATAGTGATTTTTCGCAAAAAAAAAAGAGCAGCGCAAAAAAAAAGTGCAAAAAAAAAAGAAGTGCAAAAAAAAAAGAGCGAAAAAAAAAATTATTCCAGAGTGTGCTTTTCCGTTGTTTCCGTGCAGCGCCGTGATTTTGTTAGTGTTCTAGGCTCGCGTCTCTAGCACGGTCTAGCCTAGGACCAAAGACAAGATGCCGTCGTTGAGCGCTTATTCAACTTTGCATCTCTGAATTGATTATTGCTGACCCTTTTGCTACCATATTATAAGCCTTCCCAGCTCCACATACATCTACATCGTATGCTTTGACTCTCCCAGTAATCGCTCTATCCAAGCTTTGAGAGTTTTGACTACATCGGTTGCCGATCACCGCTTTCTTCTTTGGTAAGAACTGGTAAGAATTTGAGATTTGCTTGACGGATTTGTGATCGCCCACCACACCACCACCACCACTTCCTAGTAGTCCGTCAATCATATTCTTGTGTGTTTCTATTGTGCTAACCATGGCAGGATCACAAGCCGATTTAGACCGACTGGGAGAACATGACAAACAAAGCGCTACATGATAAGTTTCAACAAATGATGAGTGGGCAAGTGGACGATGTGCTAAATAGATTTGAAGAGGCCATGGAGAAGATAGATGGCATTGAGAAGGCGTTGAAACAAAGCTCGATAACAAGTTTAATGAATTGCTCGCGTCTACCACCACCACCACCGGCTGCACCTAACGCACCTCTACTACAACAACATGGACTACCTCCACATCGCGAAACAGCCCTCCGCCGAGCTTCCGTGTCCCTCTTCACCGCCAAGCTGCTGGTGCTGCTGTTGATATACGTGGCTCCTGCTGCTGCGGTGGGGAGGATGATTATGTGAGAGCTTATGAGGATGAGGTTGATCAACATCGAACTACGTGCAACCACCAGCACCACAACCACCAGGTCGTCCACATGCAAATAATGGCAATGTTCGGCTCCCCTTCAGTACGAGATCATGACCATCTCCCTAAACTGAAATTGAATATTCCACCATTTGAGGGTAGATATGTTCCTGATATATATCTTACTTGGGAGTTAGAAACTGAACAACGATTTACATGTTTACAATATCCTGAGGAGAGACGTGTTCCTGCTGCTTTGTTTGTGCTTTCACTAGCTTTGCATGTGTTTGGTGGTCTGAACATTGTAGATTATATCCTGTTCCAGCTACTTGGGCTGCTTTGAAAACTGCTATGCGTACTCGTTGGGTTCCACCATATTATCAACGTGAATTACTTCAAAAATTGCAGCGCTTAAGACAAGGAAAAATTCGGTGAAGAATATTATCGTGAATTACAAACTGGCTTGATTAGATGTGGTATTGTTGAGGAGAATGAAGCTATGCTTGCACGTTTTCGGGTGGATTAAATAGAGAGATTCAGACCATTCTAGACTACAAGGATTATAATAATATCACTCGATTATTCCATCTTGCTTGTAAAGCTGAGCGTGAAGTGCAGGATCGATGTGCCTTGGCGCGGACTAACTTTTCTGCAGGTCGACCTTCATCATGGACACCACGTGCATCATCTACTTCCACACGTTCTACTACACGGCACCTCCGCCGGCTGCCACCTCCAACCGTGATACAAGAAAGCGTGCACAACCACCACTATCCGCCAAGAGTACACTGCTGGGCCTACAGAGCTCTTCTTCTTCCATGGCGTCAACAGGCACACAAGTGATATTATTTGTCGTCGTTTGTAAGGGAAGAGGACATTTGCGAGAGAATGCCAATCTCAGCGTGTGATGATTGCTCTGAGGATGGTGGGTATGAGTCGCTAGTGACTATGATGAAGAGACTTTGGCTCTTATTACACATGAAGAACACGGTGGAGATGATTCTGATCCCGAGACGCAATACATGGCTGTCAAGATGCCGACAGTATGAATGTTTAGTTGCTCAACGTGTTTTAAGTGTGCAGGTTACACAAGCTGAGCAAAATCAGAGGCATAACTTGTTCCATACAAAGGAGTTGTGAAGGAACGTTCTATTCGCGTCATCATAGATGGAGGGAGCTGCAACAACTTGGCTAGCATGGATATGGTGGAGAAGCTTTCTCACCACAAGACCACATCCACATCCTTACTACATCCAATGGTTCAACAACAGCGGCAAGGTTAAGGTAACACGTCTGTTCGTGTGTATTTTAGTATCTCTACATATGCTGATTATGTTGATTGTGATGTGGTACCTATGCAAGCATGTTCCTTATTACTTGGTAGACCATGGCAATTTGATAAAATTCTGTACACCATGGTAGAAACAATCAGATACTCTTGTTCACAAGGATAAAATATTACTTTGCTTCCTATGACTCCTGATTCCATTTTGAAAGATGATATTAATAGAGCTAATAAAGCAAAACAGGAGAAAATAAGAGTGAAAATCAGATTGTGGCAAAAGAATTTGAGCAACAAATGAAGCCTAATAATAAACCATCTAATGTTGCTTCTGAAATTAAACTGAAAAGTGCATGTTTATTTGCCACCAAATCTGATATTGATGAGCTAGATTCTAGCAAATCTGTTTGCTATGCTTTTGTGTGCAAAGAGGCATTATTTTCATTCGAGGACGTGCCTTCCTCTTTGCCCCTGCTGTCACTAACATTTTGCAGAGTTCACGACGTCTTCCCACAAGACGTGCCACCGGATTACCACCTATTCGAGGGATTGAGCATCAAATTGACTTAATTCCCGGTGCATCGCTACCCAACCGCGCACCATACCGCACCAATCCGGAGGAGACGAAGGAGATTATCGTCAATCACGTGAGCTGCTCGACAAAGGTTATATACGCGAATCTCTTAGTCCTTGTGCTGTTCCTATTATACTAGTGCCTAAAAAGGATGGTACGTCGGCGTATGTGTGTTGATTGTAGAGGCATTAATAATATTACTATTCGTTATCGTCATCCTATTCCTAGGCTAGATGATATGCTTGATGAATTGAGTGGCTCTACAATATTCTCCAAAGTTGATTTATGTAGTGGATACCATCAAATTCGTATGAAATTGGGAGATGAATGGAAAACAGCATTTAAAACTAAGTTTGGATTATATGAGTGGTTAGTCATGCCTTTTGGGTTAACTAATGCACCTAGTACTTTCATGAGATTAATGAACGAAGTTTTACGTGCTTTCATTGGACGATTTGTGGTAGTTTACTTTGATGATATACTGATTTATAGCAAATCTTTGGAAGAACATTTGGAACATTTACGTGCTGTTTTTAATGCTCTACGTGATGCACGTTTGTTTGGTAACCTTGGGAAGTGCACCTTTTGCACCGACCGAGTATCTTTTCTTGGCTATGTTGTTACTCCACAGGAATTGAAGTTGATAAAGCCAAGATTGAAGCTATTGAGAGTTGGCCGCAGCCCAAAACGGTCACACAAGTGAGGAGTTTTCTTGGACTCGCTGGTTTCTATAGGCGTTTTGTGAGAGACTTTAGCACCATTGCTGCACCTCTCAATGAGCTTACAAAGAAGGATGTGCCTTTTGTTTGGGGTACCGCACGGGAAGAAGCCTTCACGGTATTGAAAGATAAGTTGACACATGCTCCTTTACTCCAACTTCCTGACTTTAATAAGACTTTTGAGCTTGAATGTGATGCTAGTGGAATTGGATTAGGAGGTGTGTTATTACAAGATGGCAAACCTGTTGCATACTTTTCGAAAAATTGAGTGGGCCTAGTCTGAACTATTCTACTTATGACAAAGAATTATATGCTCTTGTTCGGACTTTAGAGACATGGCAACATTATTTATGGCCCAAAGAATTTGTTATACATTCTGATCATGAATCTTTGAAACATATTAAAAGTCAAGCTAAACTGAATCGTAGACATGCTAAATGGGTTGAATTCATTGAGACTTTCCTTATGTCATTAAACACAAGAAGGGTAAAGAAAATGTTATTGTTGATGCTTTGTCTCGTCGCTATACTATGCTTTCACAACTTGACTTCAAAATATTTGGTTTGGAGACCATCAAAGATCAATATATGCATGATGCTGATTTTAAAGATGTAATGCAGAATTGTAAAGATGGAAGAACATGGAACAAGTTCGTTATTAATGATGGTTTTGTGTTCCGTGCTAACAAGCTATGCATTCCTGCTAGCTCTGTTAGTCTTGTTGTTGCAGGAGGCGCATGGAGGAGGATTAATGGGACACTTTGGCGTCAAGAAGACGGAGGATATACTTGCTACACATTTCTTTTGGCCAAAGATGAGACGGATGTTGAGCGTTTTGTTGCTCGCTGCACTACATGTCAAAAAGCTAAGTCACGACTCAATCCTCATGGTTTATATATGCCTTTGCTGTGCCTAGTGTTCCTTGGGAGGATATATCTATGGACTTTGTTTTAGGTTTACCTCGAACAAAGAAGGGAAGGGATAGCATATTTGTTGTCGTGGATAGATTCTCGAAAATGGCACACTTTATACCATGTCATAAAAGCGATGATGCTGTTAATGTTGCTGATTTGTTCTTTCGTGAAATTATTCGCTTGCATGGTGTGCCAAATACTATTGTTTACTAAATTTCTTAGCCACTTTTGGAGATGTTTATGGGCTAAGTTGGGGACTAAACTGCTTTTTAGTACTACTTGTCACCCCCAAACTGATGGACAAACTGAAGTAGTCAATAGAACATTGTCTACTATGCTTAGGGCTGTTTTGAAGAATAATAAGAAAATGTGGGAAGAATGCTTGCCTCATATTGAATTTGCTTATAATCGTTCATTGCATTCTACTACTAAGATGTGCCCTTTTGAAATTGTGTATGGCTTCCTACCTCGTGCACCTATTGATTTGTTGCCTCTTCCATCTTCGGAGAATGTTAATTTTGATGCTAAAGAACGTGCTGAATTGATTTTAAAAATGCATGAGATAACTAAGGAAAACATTGAGCGTATGAATGCTAAATATAAACTTGCTGGAGATAAGGGTAGAAAACATGTTGTCTTTGCACCTGGAGATCTTGTTTGGTTACATTTATGTAAGGATAGGTTTCCTAATTTGCAAAATCAAAGCTAATGCCACGTCTGATGGTCCATTTAAGGTGTTAGAGAAAATAAATGATAATGCATATAAACTTGAGCTACCTGCAGATTTTGGGGTTAGTCCCACTTTTAACATTGCAGATTTGAAGCCTTATTTGGGTGAGGAATATGAGCTTCCGTCGAGGACGACTTCATTTCAAGAAGGGAGGATGATGAGGACATCAATACCATTGTTACACCCACAGCCCCTCTGCTACATATCTTGGACCAATTACTAGAGCTCACATGCCAATTAAATTATCGTACTTTCGTTTCTTGGTAATGATTCTAATGTTCATGAGAATATGATGCTGCCTAAATTGGATACATTTGTTTTGCTTACAAATGAAGGCCCTAGCTTGGAGAAGGATGGACATTGGAGCAAGAACAAGCATGGAGATAATGCCATGCTAAGGGAACAAGAACGGAGTTACAAGTGATGATTTCAGGACTTTGAAGCCACCATAATGGGTGCATGAAGCCTTGGACGAAATATACAAGATGCTACTTCATAAATGTCGTCCCGAGGCTATTCTAGGTGCTGCGTCACCTTATTAGTGGGCCAGGCCCATGTAATTTCGAAATACTTAAGTATAGGCTGTTTTAGAGTCCGTATGTGTGGGGAAACAAGAGTTAGGGTTGATTTGGACCCCTCCACCAAGGGCCACGAAATTTCCCCTCTTCCTCCATATATACAGCCCTTAGGGCACCGTTTAGACCTTGGGTTTTGTTTAGATTAAAAGTTCGCCATAGCTGCAACTTCGCGTGCCGTTTGTGTTCAACGACCGACAAAGGCGCCACGTAACCCCACCTCGATCAATAAATCTTTCATCTTATATTCGCAATATCCAGATTGCAATCTCAGTTTCTTGCTTGTTCTTCGTTTGCTCGCAGGAAATAGACCCTCGTGGTCAGGTTGATCGTGCTCCGGCGTGGTCAATAACCCTCGGAAGTTGGTTTAGCGATTGCTAAGGCGTGACGTCTCGCACGCTCGTAGTCGGATCGTCAAGGTCGACTCCCACAGAAACGATAGCCACCATTTCATCGAAACATCGGGACACCTTTGCCTCTATCAGCTCCAATGTCCATCCTTCTCCAAGCTAGGGCCTTCATTTGTAAGCAAAACAAATGTATCTAATTTAGGCAGCATCATATTCTCATGAACATTAGAATCATTACCAAGAAACGAAAGTACCTGATAATTTAATTGGCGTGCGCGAGCTCTAGTAATTGGTCCAGTATATGTAGCAGTAGGGGCTGTGGGTGTAACAATGGTATTGATGTCCTCATCATCGAAGAACTCGGATTGGTGGTGGATATATGGTGGTGGTATATGGCAGCGGTGGTGGTAGCGGTGGTAGTATATGGATATGGATCGGTGGTGGTATATGGACACGGATTGGTGGTGGTATATGGATACGGATTTGGAGCGGTGATGATAGGTGGCAGGGGCGATGATGATGGTGCGGTGGCGGCGTGACAACTTATGACCAGAACTCAAAACTCTAAAAGACTAGACGCTAAGACCAGCAACTAGACACGACGATGCAACCGCAAATTCAACAAAGCAAAACCCTAAAAAGATTATGCAAAGGCTCAGATTGGTTCGGATATGATGAACTAACCCTATTTTTTGTGTGTGGCTTTTTCGTGGACTTTAGGTATGAAGAACAGACTCGATCTAATCTACGAAAAACTGTAAAATCTCACCGAGCAACCTGAAAATCTGATACCACTTGATAGAGGCAAAGGTGTCCCGATGTTTCGATGAGATGGTGGCTATCGCTTCGTGGGAGTCGACCTTGACGATCCGACTACGTGACGTCTTGAGACGTCGCGCTTTAGCAATCGCTAAGCCAACTTCCGAGGGTTATTGACCACGCCGAGCACGATCAACGACCACGAGGGCCTGTTTCCTGCGAGCAAACGAAGAACAAGGAAGAAACTAAGATTGCAATCTGGATATTGCGAATATAAGAGGAAAGCTTTATTAATGAAGGTGGGGTTCTGTGACGCCTTGGTCTGGTCGTTGAACACGAACGAAGTACGCGAAGTTGCAGCTATGGCGAACTTTTGATCTAAACAAAACCCAAGGTCTAAACGGTGCCCTAAGGGCTGTATATATGGAGGAAGAGGGGGGAATTTCGTGGCCCTTGGTGGAGGGGTCCGAAATCAACCCTAACTCTTGTTTCCCCACATCTGGACTCTAAAACAGCCTATACTTAAGTATTTCGAAATTACATGGGCCTGGCCCACTAATAAGGTGACGCAGCACCTAGAATAGCCTCGAGACGACATTTATGAAGTAGCATCTTGTATATTTCGTCCAAGGCTTCATGCACCCATTATGGTGGCTTCAAAGTCCTGAAATCATCACTTGTAACTCCGTTCTTGTTCCCCTTGCGCATGGCATTATCTCCATGCTTGTTCTTGCTCCAATGTCCATCCTTCTCCAAGCTAGGGCCTTCATTTGTAAGCAAAACAAATGTATCTAATTTAGGCAGCATCATATTCTCATGAACATTAGAATCATTACCAAGAAACGAAAGTACCTGATAATTTAATTGGCGTGCGCGAGCTCTAGTAATTGGTCCAGTATATGTAGCAGTAGGGGCTGTGGGTGTAACAATGGTATTGATGTCCTCATCAGCGGACCCCATCAAGACCTCCTCTCGGAGAAGAACGGCTACTCGTGTATCCTTACCTTTGTTGATCTTGAACCTTGTGCCACTCTATGTGTTCGATAATCTAGCACTTGTGTGATTGATTTCTTGTCGGTTGAGTGTTTTCCCTTGTTCCTCCCCGTGATTTCCTCGTGTTCTTCCGCTTGTTCTTCGTGATTTCCCCGTAGGATCCGCTCCAACGTGAAAGATCGTCCATGTAGGATTCCTCCCTACATCATCTATGGTATCATGAGCTACGTTGATCACGTTTTTGGAGCCCCTACCCCTCTTTTTCTAGCTTGATTTTGTTGATTTCGTCCTAAATCCGAAAATCCCCACCAAAAATAGCCCCAATTTTTTTTTGTGATTTGTTAGTTTTGATGATGTTTTGTTGATTTTGATCCGTGGATTTGCTTGGTTTCAAGTGGATCTGGCATTCCCCCAAGTTTCCCCATCTTTCCTACACGAAATCCATCAAGTTTTACCCCCGAAATCATCAATTTCCGCCCCCAATTTGAAAATTTCCGCCCCAAACGAGATCGGGATTCGTCGGGCCGGACATCCGGGCCTCAGGCCGGACATCCGGGCCATCCGGCCGGACATCCGGGCCCCAAGCCGGACATCCGGGCCCTGGAGCGCCAAATACGCTCGGTTCTGGACATACACCCCCGGAAATCCGGCCCTACCCCCGGATATCTGGCACCTGTAGATTTCAGTTTTTTCCGTTTCACCGTTTTGACCATAACTAATTCATCCGGAGTCCGATTTTGACGTTCTTTAGCTCGTTTTGAAGCTATTGACATCCCTCATCCCATAAAAATACTACCACCACCATTTGACTCCATCAAATTTTTGAAAATTTGGCAAGTTTGCCTAGGCCTTCCACCATATCATCCGCATTACCACCACCGACTTCCGCAACCTAACCAATTTTGTTCCCCTTTGCATTTGAGGTTGTTTGAGTTGTGATTCGAGTCTCCTAAGGGGTTTCGGCTACTTAGGGACGATTGCTTCTTCATCAACCACCACCACCACTTCCACATAACCTTGCCCACCATACACTTCCGACAACCCAACTTAACCCAATTGTTGATTGAGCTTTTTCGAGTTGTGGCTTGTGTCTCCTAAGGTGTTTCGGCTACTTAGGGACTGCAACTTCAACTCCGACACGTGTATAGCCCATCATTCCACTTCCACATTGCCAAGTGCAAACCACCACCACATTCCCGCTACAACCATTTTGACATTTGACGTTTGAGATTTTGAGTTCATGGTTTTCCGCTTTCCTAAGGTGTTTCGCTACTTAGGACGAGTCTCCATCATCTTGGTATCTACATCAAGAACACCGCTACTCATCATCGCCGGACGGTAACCTCCATATCATCTTGGTATCGTGGTATCCCTCCATTGTATATTCCCCTTCCCATTGCATTGTTAACCCCTAGCCTTACTTTTGCGTTACTTGCCTATCGAGACTAGCCATTTGAGTATTGCCGGCAACGTTACTTGTGCACATTAGTGATCATACCTTCCATTACATACCATACCATATCATATTGGTATCATATCATCCATTGTGTCTCAAGTTTGTTCCCGCATATACACAATTGCTATCTTGGTTTGTGCATTGTGCAAAGTGGCCATAGAAAAAAAAGAGAAATAAAGCTTTTAAGCAAAAGAAAGAGAGCAAAGAGCTTGTAAGCAAGTGCCATAGCATCATACCATATTGCATATAAGATTGTCATATCCGATCATCTTGGATCATCTTGAGAGAAACACCGGGAACCATACATACATAGCATACTTGGGATAGAAGTTTATCCATTTTGCATCTTATAGGTTGTGCACAAGTGTCGATCCGCCTATTGAGCAATCGTGCTAGCGCCTCTCTTGAGTTGTGCAACACGAAGCGCTTTTCCGTGGATTCCACATTTTGTGCTCATTCCTTGGTTGCACGACCCCATTTATCTATCCGTGTGTGTGTTTCCGTGTGCCATTCTTTGCTATTGGTCCATTTGTTTCACTTGCGAATTTGTGAATCTCTTTCAACATTACTGACTCTTGCTAACATTTTGCATTAAATTTTTGTGCCACTATCCTCACCGAGATCCTCCATAAGCTTTACTTGTGTAAGTGTGAGAACCGACAAGGATTGGTACCAATAGTGCTATTTCATTGTCCGCATTTGAGTGAACTTGATTCATTTTCAACATCGGTCAAGGTACATTGGTATAAGTTCTTCTCTTTCTCCCACTCATATTTGCTCGAGTCTTGTGATGGATAGGCAAGGCATTTCATCTCCGGTCTACACCAACAACGACGGCGTGAACAACTACATCACCAAAGCGTCTATCTTCGATCTACAACGACAAGTGCAAGGCACACAATCAAGATTGCGAGAGCGCATCGAGAACATCTCCATCGACATTCATCACTCCGAAGCAAGGAGAAGGGACTACTTCGACAAGAAGCTTGCCGCACATAAAGAGGAGCAAGATGCAAGGATGGAGGAGATTCGGGCCTTGATCAAGTCTTCTTCCCCTTCGTCATCTTCAAGGCGGCGACATTCAAGACTGATGCGGAGCATCCTTCGATCATCCCCATGGACCTTCCGTCGCCTCACCAAGCTCCAAAAGGACCCATGACGAGAGCACGAGCCCGAGCTCTCGAGACCGAGGTGACTTCTCTCCTTAGTGAAATATCATATGACCCTCTCGAGACATGGCTACTACCTCAATCCGAATGTTGTGCATGCTTAGGTACCAAGGAACCAACCTAGGAGAAGCTACAGCTCAAGATGGACACCAAGAGCAAGAGGAAGAACTGCAGAGTCCAGCGGGAGCGGTACTACCGCTCAAGCCAAGCGGTACTACCGCTGGGAGCCAAGCGGTACTACCGCTCTCCATCCGGCCTACTTCCGCAGAACCCGACACACTCCAGAATCGAGCAGCGCTGGGCGGTACTATCGCTCAAGATAAGCGGTACTATCATTGAAAGCGGTACTACCACCACAAAGCGGTATTATCACTGAAAGCGGTACTACCGCCATGAAGCAACAGTACTACCGCCCTGCCTGCGTGCAGCGTATCGGGCCGAGGCCCATGTACTCGTTTCGCCCCCAACTTACCCCTTGGAGGTCCTAGACTATAAATAGACCTTCCCCTCATCCTTTCTAAGCTTAGCTTTGGATTTGCTCATATTTCGGTGTGAGAGCCTTTGCTCATCCACTTGGCTACTTCTCCTTCGAGATCAGGACCTCTACGGAGAAGATCCCCAAGCGGATTCAAGACCCCTCCTAGGGTGGACCCCATCAAGACCTCCTCGCGGAGAAGAACGGCTACCCTTGTATCTCTCCTTTGTTGATCTCGGATCTTGTATCACTTTATGCATTCAATAATCTAGCACTTGTGTGATCGTTTTCTTGTCGGTTGAGTGATCTCTCTCTCGTTCTCCTCGTGTTTTCCCTCGTGTTCTTCCGCTCGTTCTTCGTGTTCGTCGTAGGGATTCTCTCCAAGCGTGAAAGATCGTCCACGTAGGGTTCCGCCCTACATCATCATGGTATCATGAGCCACGTTGATCACGTTATTGGAGCCCCTACCCCTCTTTTTCTAGCTTGATTTTGTTGTTTTTGTCCTAATTCCGAAAATTCCCCACAAAAATAGCCCCAAATTTTTTTGTGATTTGTTAGTGTGATGAAATTTTGTTGATTTTGATCCGTGGATTTGCTTTGTTTCGAGTCGATCTAGCATCTCCCCAAGTTTCACCTCTTTCCATCCACAAAATCCATCGAATTTTGACCCCGAAATCGCCCATTTCCGCCCCAAAATCGCGCCACGGTTCGAGCAATCGAGAAAATCCCGACGCGAGCGGTACTACCGCCCTTCGAGCGGTACTATCACTGTGAGCGGTACTACCGCCCTCCTAAGCGGTACTACCGCTGAGCACGGCACTTCCGCCAGCCCCGTTCAGCCTAAAAATCGAAAAATCGCGACACGAGCGGTACTACCGCCCGTTCCAAGCGGTACTACCGCTTACGAGCGGTACTACCGCCCTCTCCAGCGGTACTACCGCCCTAGCCAGTTTCAGCCTTCCGACTTTCACCATTTTCATCATATCTTTTCACTCCGAACTCCGATTTGAGTGTTCTTTGGCTCGTTTTGAAGCTATCGACGTGCCCGAAGTCCTCACCTTGGTTTCACCACCTTTTGACACCATCAAATTTTCCGAACATCGGCATCTTTGCCTAGGGCTTAAACCACATCATCCGCTATACCACCTCCGCTTTCCGCTACCACATTTTCGCTTTTGGTCTTTGAGAATTTGAGTTGTGGTTCCCGTGTCCTATTGTGTTGCGGCTATATAGGTACGGTTCGACGTCAACATCACCACCACTCATCTTCGCCAAGGACTCATCATCGTCAAGGACGGTAACCTCGACGACATCTTTGTCATCTCTCGCAATTGCATTGATAACCACATAGCCTTACTTTTGCGTTGCTTACCCATCGAGACTAGCCATTGAGTATTGCCGGCAACGTGACTTGTGCACTTTAGTGATCATACTCCATAGCATACATAGCATACCAAAGTGGTGCATATCTTGAGATCAACTTGTGTGTCACAATGTTGTCATCGCATACACAATTGCTATCTTGGTTCATGAAGTTTGCATAAGAAAAGAGCTCAAAAGGAAAGAGCCACCCAAGCTTTTAAGCAAAGAGGAAAGATAAGCAAAGAGCTTATAAGCAAGAACCATAGCATCATACAACATTAAGATTGTCATATCCGATCATCTTGGATCATAGCACGAAATATCATACATATAGCATACTTGGGATAGAGATCGTTGCATTTTTGCCTAATAGGTTGTGCACAAGTCGCAGATCCGCCTTTTGTGCAATCGTGCTAGCGTCTCTCTAGTATTGTGCAACAAGAGCATTCTCGTGGTTTCCACATTTTGGCTCACTTTTGGTTTGCACAATCCCACTTATCTATTTGCGTGTGTTTCCGTGTACCACTACTTGCTTGGTCTACTTGTTACATTTGCGAATTTGCGAATCTTTTTCAACTTTATTGAGTCTCACTTACAATTGCATCAAATTTTGTGCCACCATCCTAACCGAGCTCCACCATAAGCTTTTATTTGTGTAGGTGTGAGAACCGACAAGAATCGGTACCAAGAGTGCTATTTCATTGTCCGCATTTGAGTGAACTTGATTCATTTTCAACATCGGTCAAAGGTACATTGGTATAAGTTCTTTTCCGTTCTACCACTCACATCTTGTTTGGAATGATGGATAGGCCAAGTTCTTCTACCAACCCACTCTTCATCGAGAAAGACGACGACATGTCCTCATACGTCACCAAGAGCCACCTCTTTGGTGCACAACGAGCGTTGCACCAAGAACAACAAGCAATGAGCGACCGCATCGACAACCTAGCCACCGACTTGCGACTCTCCGAGCAACGTACAAGAGACTACTTCGACAACAAGTTCGAGGCTCACAAGGTAGAAAATGATGCAAGAATGGACGAGATCCGCGCATTGATGAGAACACGGCATCATTCCACTTCTTCATCATCAAGACGGAGCCGCTCGAGTCGACATTCCGACGACACCTTCTACGACTCAAGTACACCGTCATCGAACACTCTCCGACGAGCCGCGCGCCAAGACCGTCATGCATCTCGCAACCCGCTACATGACAAGCATTCACAAGAGCAAGTTGATGATCAAGTTCCTCGTCCTCAATCAAACCAAGAGGCTTTTGCTCAAGCCCAAGAACGACAACGCCTTCGCCGCCAACAAGAGGAAGAAAGAGCACGTCGTCACCAAGATTTAACAAGACGCCAAGGCTCAACGTCTTCAACAACAACAACGTGAAGCGCAAGCTCTTGAGGCGCAACGTGCCCTTCAAGAATCAAGTCGAGCCTTCGCCAACCGCAATCGCGAACGGCGCAATCAAGAGGAAGCCCTTCGAGAAGAAATCCACGAGAGGAACTACCAACCTCATGTACAACGTCAAGTTCCTCAAGCTCCTCCACAAGCTCGCCAAGCTCCACCTCAACATCAAGTTCAACAAGAGCAAGTTGATCATGGTCTTCCTCCGCGCCAAGAGCAACATGAAGACGAGTACATTCCACGCCAAGGACGCCATCATCAACATCGCCAACAACACAATGAAGAGCAACGCCACGGCAAGCTAAAATTCACCATGCCAAAGTTCAATGGAAGCAATGACCCAAGACTACCTCTCATGGGCATTGAAGGTTGACAAAATCTTCCGCTTGCACAACTACGATGAAGCGAAGAAAATCGCTATGGCATCACTTGAGTTCCAAGACTATGTGCTCATATGGTGGGAACAAATCATTGAGCGACGACAAGCAAGAGGTGAACCCCAATCACCACTTGGGCTCAAATGAAGGATGTCATGCGAGCACGCTTTGTGCCAACCTACTACAACCGCGACCTCTTCAAGAAACTCCAACTACTCAAGCAAGGAACAAAGAGCGTTGAAGAATACTACAAGGAGATGGAGATAGCCATGATTCGAGCCAATGTCAAGGAAGATGATGAGCAAACTATGGCACGCTTCTTGAACGGACTCAATCATCCCATCAAGAAGATCGCCGACTTCCAACCATACTCATCCCTCATTGAGCTCGTACATCAAGCTACAAAGGCGGAACGCCAAGTACAAGATGACTTCAAATACGCCAAGTACTCATCCAAGACCTACGGCTTCTCCAACAACCAAGCTTCAACGACTCCTCCAACATCTACACCAACCAAGCTTCCTTCAAGAAACGACGACAAGTCAAGTTACAAGAAGACATCGACAAGTTCAAGTCGTCCTCCTCCTACTACAAGCAACCTCAAGCCGCGTGCTTCATCCTCTACTCCGACCGATGAGACCATCAAGACAAGCTCCTTCAAGTGTTTCACTTGCGGCGGCCGAGGCCACAAGTCATCTGAATGCACCAACAAGCGCACCATGATCCTCAACGACGATGGCACATATGACTCTATGAGTGAAGAGGAAATGGAAGCCCTTGAGCAAGTGGCCATGCACCGGCAAGTGAATGAAGATGAAGATGATCAAGTCTTTTGTGATGAGGATTCGAGCCCCGCTCTCGTTGTCTCCAAGGTCTTGACTCTTCAACATCAACAAGAAGAAGACCAACGATGCCACATCTTCCACACAAAAGCCGGCATCAATGGACGGTCCATCAAGGTCATCATCGATGGAGGTAGTTGCCACAACTTGGCAAGTGAAGAACTATGCTCCAAGCTACAATTGGTCAAGAGGAAGCACCCACACCCCTACAAGGTTCAATGGCTAAGTGACTCCGGCACTATACGAGTCGAGCATACGGTCCAAGTCTCCTTCAAAATTGGTGCTTATGAAGACACTTTGGAGTGTGATGTGGTCCCAATGACCGTTTGCCACCTCCTTCTTGGTCGACCATGGCAATTCGACCGTGGTGTCATCCACAATGGGCGAACCAATCACTATAGCTTCAAGATGAAAGGGAAGGAATATGTGCTACGACCTATGTCTCCTAGTCACGTGATAGCCGACAAGCAAGCCACACATCATAGAGAAAAGAGTGAGAAAGTGATCCACCCAAAAGTGAGTGAGAGCCACAAGCCAAATTTGAGAGACTCTTCGCCTAGAGAGAAAAACCTCATTCTATTTGCCACCAAAAGTGAGATGAGAGAAGTGTGTGAGCACCCATCGAGTGTGATGCACTTTGTCCTTGTGTGCAAGGATGGAGAACCAAAAACTAACACCATTCACGAGCTACCTTTGGTGTTTCAATCTCTTTGCAGGAATTTCAAGATGTTTTCCCGATGAACTACCTCCGGTCTACCTCCTCTTGAGGCATTGAGCATCGAATCGACCTCATCCCCGAGCGCCGCTACCAAACAAAGCTCCATACCGAGTCAATCCGGAAGAAACCAAGGAGATTCAACGGCAAGTACAACAACTCATCGACAACGGTCATGTACGTGAAAGCCTAAGCCCTTGTGCCGTTCCGGTTATTCTTGTGCCTAAGCCCGATGGAAGTTTCCGCTTGTGTTCGATTGTAGACCTATCAATGCTATTACTGTTCGATATAGGCATCCCATTCCTCGCTTAGATGACATGCTTGATGAACTTAGTGGAGCCAACTTTTCTCAAAATTGATCTTAAAAGTGGCTATTATCAAATACGCATACAAGAGGGTGATGAATGGAAAACTGCTTTCAAAACCAAATTTGGTTTATATGAGTGGTTAGTGATGCCTATGGGTCTTTCGAAGCTCCGGTACTTTTGTGCGTCCTTATGCATCATGTGCTTCATCCTTATATTGGAGTCTTTGTTGTGGTCTACTTTGATGATATTCTTGTGTTTAGCAAAACCATGAAAGAGCACTTCAATCATGTAAAATCTGTGTTGCAAACTCTTCGCAAGGAAAGCCTTTATGCAAATTTGAAAAAATGCACTTTTGGAGTCGACAAAGTGGTTTTCTTGGGTTTTGTTGTTTCTTCAAAGGGTGTCCATGTTGATGAATCTAAAATTGAAGCAATCAAAACTTGGCCCCAACCCACCAATTTGCAACAAGTGCGAAGTTTTCTTGGTCTTGCGGGTTTCTATCGTCGCTTTGTGAAAGATTTTAGCACAATTGCCGCTCCTTTGCATGCTTTGAGCAAGAAGAATACTCCCTTTGTTTGGGGAACTTTGCAATCAACCGCTTTTGATGAGCTCAAGTCTTTGCTTACTCATGCTCCGATTCTTGCTTTGCCCAATTTTGACAAAACTTTTGAGGTTCATTGTGATGCAAGTGGTACCGGAATTGGCGGAGTTTTAATGCAAGAAAAACGAGCCATTGCATATTTTAGTGAAAAACTCTCCGTGCTCAACTTAATTATCCCATCTATGACAAAGAATTGTATGCTTTAGTGCGTGTGCTACATGTTTGGGAACATTACCTTAGACCGCATGAGTTTGTCATCCATACCGATCATGAAACGCTTAAGTACCTCAAAGGTCAAACTAAATTGAACAAGCGTCATGCCAAATGGAGTGAATTCATTGAATCTTTTCCTTATGTGATCAAGTACATTAAGGGTAAAGAAAATGTAGTTGCCGACGCGCTTTCACGCATAAACATGCTTGTCACTCAACTTGAGTTGAATGTTATTGGTTTTGAGCATATAAAAGACTTGTATGAGCATGATCCATCTTTTGCTTCACCTTATGCTAAGTGTTTGACGATACGCCTTGGGAACAATATTACATCAAGGATGGTTACCTTATGAGAGCTAACAAACTTTGCATTCCCGAGTCTTCTCTTCGTTTGCTCCTTTTGCAAGAGGCTCATGGAGGCGGCCTCATGGGACACTTTGGACGTGACAAGACATTCGCCGCACTCTCCAACAACTACTTTTGGCCCAAGATGTTCATGACGCCTCACGCTTCACCAACCGATGCTACACATGTCGCAAAGCTAAGTCTAAAGCTCATTCTCATGGTCTTTACATGCCTCTTCCTATTCCATATCAACCATGGGAAGACATTAGTATGGATTTTGTACTTGGTTTGCCTAGGACTCAAAATGGCAAGGATTCCGTCTTTGTTGTTGTGGATAGATTTTCTAAAATGGCACATTTCATTCCTTGCAACAAGATAGACGATGCTTCACATGTTGCAAATCTCTTTGTAGGGAAATCTTACGACTCCATGGCGTACCAAAGACAATCGCTCCGATCGTGACGCCAAGTTCTTGAGTTACTTTTGAAGACCCTATGTGCCAAGCTCGAATCAAGCTCTTGTTCTCCTCGGCATACCATCCTCAAACCGACGGCCAAACGGAGGTGACGAACCGCACACTATCCACTCTACTTCGTGTCTTGATCAAGAAGAACATCAAGGAGTGGGAAGCATGTCTACCCATCGCCGAGTACGCCTACAATCGTGCAAGACATTCAACTACCGCAAGTCCCCTTCGAGGTCGCTCACGGTTTCAACCCGTTGTCCCCATTGGACATTCTACCACTTCCTCTCCAAGAGCGCACCAACATGGATGCAAGTGAACGAGCAAGCTACATCAAGAAGATGCACGAAGATACAAGGCACACCATCGAGCGCCAAGTACAACGCCAAGCAAACAAGCTCAACGCCAACAAGCAACCCATCGCCTTCAACATTGGTGATCTAGTGTGGCTACACCTTCGCAAGGACCGCTTCCCCAAAGAACGCAAGTCCAAACTTCTCCCTCGAGCCGACGGACCTTTCAAGGTACTAGCACGATACAACGACAACGCCTACAAGATCGACATACCTCGCGACAAGTACAACGTGAGCGACATCTTCAACGTCAAGGACCTCGCACCTTTCCATGGAGATGAAGCTTTTGATCCGAGGTCGGATCTCTCCCAAGGGGGGAGATGATGCGAGCATCCTTCGATCATCCCCATGGACCTTCCGTCGCCTCACCAAGCTCCAAAGGACCCATGACGAGAGCACGAGCCCGAGCTCTCGAGACCGAGGTGACTTCTCTCCTTAGTGAAATATCATATGACCCTCTCGAGACATGGCTACTACCTCAATCCGAATGTTGTGCATGCTTAGGTACCAAGGAACCAACCTAGGAGAAGCTACAGCTCAAGATGGACACCAAGAGCAAGAGGAAGAACTGCAGAGTTCAGCGGAGCGGTACTACCGCTCAAGCCAAGCGGTACTACCGCTGGGAGCCAAGCGGTACTACCGCTCTCCATCCGCCTACTTCCGCAGAACCCGACACACTCCAGAATCGAGCAGGCGTCGAGCGGTACTACCGCTCAAGATAAGCGGTACTATCATTGAAAGCGGTACTACCGCCCACAAAGCGGTATTACCGCTGAAAGCGGTACTACCGCCATGAAGCAACGGTACTACCGCCCTGCCTGCGTGCAGCGTATCGGGCCGAGGCCCATGTACTCGTTTCGCCCCCAACTTACCCCTTGGAGGTCCTAGACTATAAATAGACCTTCCCCTCATCCTTTCTAAGCTTAGCTTTGGATTTGCTCATATTTCGGTGTGAGAGCCTTTGCTCATCCACTTGGCTACTTCTCCTTCGAGATCAGGACCTCTACGGAGAAGATCCCCCAAGCGGATTCAAGACCCCCTCCTAGGGTGGACCCCATCAAGACCTCCTCGCGGAGAAGAACGGCTACCCTTGTATCTTTCCTTTGTTGATCTCGGATCTTGTATCACTTTATGCATTCGATAATCTAGCACTTGTGTGATCGTTTTCTTGTCGGTTGAGTGATCTCTCTCTCGTTCTCCTCGTGTTTTCCCTCGTGTTCTTCCGCTCGTTCTTCGTGTTCGTCGTAGGGATTCTCTCCAAGCGTGAAAGATCATCCACGTAGGGTTCCGCCCTACATCAAAGACACAAGTCTTCGGAGCGCGAAAAAGATGCAAGTGCAAATCGTCCTCGTCCACATCTACATGGCGACCACCATCACGTTCGTGATCAACATCGTCATGAAGGGCAAGTCACCTCCAAGCATCATGTGCACGACAACGACGAACGACATCTACTACGAGCTCAAGCACGACAACGACATCATCATCATGAAGATGCTCCACAAGCACAAATGCACAAGTCCCAAGAAGCCCTACTTCACGCCAAGTCGAAGCTTCATAAGCACAAGAGAAGACCGCGAGACGAGCACCACCAAGACGGCGTTACGGCTACATCAACCACTTCGGCATCTTCGCCAAGTGTTCTCAAGGCATCTTCGCCTTTGGACGTACGACATCTTCGCCTACTTCCCACGAGTACGCCTACAACAACTTCTTCAAGTCCAAGGCGACCACCTACGAGCGAGGGCGACACTTCCATCTTCGGAAGCCCCTCAAGGAAGATGGCCGAGCATGGGACATTCCCTTCGGTCATGGAGACGAGCTATGAGGTGCCACATCATATGGGCCTCCAACAACAAGACGGCGACAAGAAGGTCGAGCAAGGGCCATCCCCTTCGACCACGGCGACGAGCGCGAACCTCTTCAACAACATGAAGACGACGCCCACATTGGACTCATACTCCGAGTCAAGCTACGCGACCGCGCAAGGAGACATTTGCACCTACATCTCTCCGGCACCCACATATGTCGAGATGCCCCAATTGCCATGTGAGGAGAGCCACCACCCCATGAGTGACATGAGTGACTCCACCATACGTGACATTGAGAGCATTTCCTATGAGAGGATGAGTGTGACCACCACTAGCCCCACACATGAGAGCATGCCACACATCCTATGTGAGGTTGAGCGCCATTTGAGTGACTCCACCCACCATACGAGTGAGAGCATCCTTGAGGGAGTGAGTGAGCCACAACACTTAGTGAGTGAGGTGGTTGAGACGGCATGTGAGGCCACTATGATTTCTAACGACTTAACCTCTACTCCTAGTGTGTTTTCTTCTTTGGTGCTAGGTCTCCTACATGACGACATGCCTATCCTCGACGAGTCCATACCTATATTGGAGATGACGATGGCCATGGTGGACGATGATACACCTCCCACATGGTTCCAACAAGATGAAGATGACAACGAATGGATCGTTGACACCTCACCTACAACACATGAGCGACGCTCCAAAGGTAACATAGGTGATGGTGCTTCTCTTGTCCCACTAGTGGACTCTCTTGACATCGATTGCTCCCATGATGTTGACCCACCTATTACCACGCTTCATGCTAGTGAAACTTCTTCATGCCTTGACTTACCTATTTATGATGAATATGATGATGAGCATGTTGAGTTGCCTAGTTGTGATGCTATGCTCCATAGGACATCTTGTGAAAATTCTATTGGTCACTTCATGTTTGACAATCCATTGACCTTGTCATATGCTATGAGTGAGATCTCCCATATTGCATCATTTCAATCTCAACATAATAACTATGCATGCCCCATTAAAATCAATCCTATTTGCACTTATGGCATAGATGACGAGATGATGGTCATTGGCTTTTGCTTCTCTTGTGATGATATTGCCATGCTTCCTTTACATGATTTGTGCAATTCATCTACTATGTCATGCCATGATCACATTGAACCAAATATGCTTTGTTTTGGATGTTGTCAATATTCTCCATGTGATGTTTCCATTAATGCTCATGAGGAGACCCCCATAGTTTCCTCATGCATATTAGGAGATTTTGATTCATCCCATATTTTGCATGATTTCCATGATTGCTTGCACCATATGCATTCCATGAATAACAATGCTCTAGATATTGCTCATGATGCATTACATCCTTTGAGTCTCCATTTTGCAATACAAAATAACAAACCTATCATGATGGATGACATGTTTCTATATCACGCATCTCATTTATTTGAGCATTGGCTATTTTGTGCTAACCGACACATGCATGTGCGCATCATGATGGATGATGTGTACATCTACCACGCACGCACAATTTTCCCTTTGTCTTTGTTTTGTGTAGGTACTCACGTATACTCGTCAACTTCTCAATCCCAAGAGTTGACGAAACGAGCTCTTGAGAGCAAGGATGCTTTGGGATCCCGTGGACTATCCTTACCATCGTTCTCTTCGCGCAACGAATACGCGCATATCTTCTACTTGGCTCTCACATGGCTATGGGCCATTTACCACTTGTCACCTTATGCTCATTTTCCCGTGTTCACTTTGCATGTTACGCTTGCTCCTATGCCTTTGCCATGCAATTGTGACCCTTGCTTGCATCTACCCATGTTTCATCATTATGCCACTTCTATGTGTATTTGCATGCTTGGTGGAGATCCTTTTGCTATTGTCATGTTTATCATGTGCCCCATGCTATTGATGCTATTTTGCTCATATCTTGCCGTTATGCTTGTGCTACGACATGTGAATTATTAATGCCCACTATTTGCACACATGACATGCTTGCCATGATTCCTTCTGGTACGTTGCATCTTCGCACTACTAGCTTGCTTGACTTGATAGCTATGATTGCTTGCTATGTTGCATCACCCATGTTCCACTATTACTTGCTTTCTTGGGTTGATGACATATATGTTCATGCCTCTCACATGATATATCGTGACCTTCGTCTCTTATCTCCATTAGTTGCACCTCTCATATGCCATTATAGTGAGTGCATCCATGCTATGCTTATTCATCTTGGAGACTTGGACTTATTACTTGTGATGCATGATTGCTTACTTGAGCCTATTGTCTTTGGTTTTAGTTGCATCATATGCTTTCATACCATACCACACCTTGTTCTTTCTTATGATGAGCATGATGCATACACTTGTTGGGTATCTTACCACTCGAATGATAGGTTTTGCACTTCCGCTAACCTCATTTGTTTTTCCGAGTGTTTGTCATGTTCTTTCGTTTTGAAGGATTCACAAGGCATTACCGTCATGAGACATATTGGTTACGTGAAGGCATACACGATGTGCGACAACAACATTTTCGACATCCTCATAAAGGTGAACTCCTTCTTTTTGAGCCATCCTCAAGTTTGCATATTGGATGGGTCACTCTTTCATTGTTGTTTCCTTCTTGTTGACTACATGATACATCTATTGGATGGAGGATCGACATTGGAGATTGGCTCTATGGACCTTTACAATCTCTATGGACCTTTACATTGAGGAGCGCTTGGACTTGGATGCACCTTCGGAATTCCACTCTTGCCTCGACTTCGAGCATTGGTATACCACCACCTCCATATTTGTTGTTTGTGCTCATACATGTCATGCTCGATGGACATATCATACTCACCACAAGTTTGCACCCTACGCATGGATTGACACATATTATGATTGTCTTGTTGCACCTATTCCCATGTCATCCATGATATATGAACTTGTGCATTTTCTTAGCAAATTTGTTGTGATCTTTCTTGATGGCATATTTATACATCATGATCATATTGCCCATCATCAATTGCATGATAACATACACATGTTGAGCATCCATTGCCATATTCATGATATTGATAAACCGTCTCACTATGACATCATTTTGCACCGTGGTTGCATTCATCATATTCACAACACATTTGTGTGCACAATGATTGCATTTCCTCCCATGAATGCTTTGCATCTCATTCTAGATCATCTTGATAAGCTTCATGCGCTTTGTCACGACCAATCTTGCCGCACGGACTCATTCTTACATGATGGACACTTTGTGTGTGCTAACCATTGTATTTCCGAGTGTTGCTTGTGTTTGCTCTTTTTGCATGTCTATCACTCCGGCGACACCTTGGACTACTTGGATTGCGCCATATCTTCAACTTCGTCCAACTACAAGTCCGTCTACGACAACCGTGTCCATGGTGATGAGGATCACGATCCGAGGTCGGATCTTTCCCAAGGGAGGGGAGATGATGCGGAGCATACCACGTTCATCCCCATGTACACTCCAACTACTCTCCAAGCCCCAAGGACACATAAGATGAGACGTCGACCATTCGCCATTGGACACAAGGTGAAACCGTTCCTAAATGCTTCCCCTTTCCATTCGTGTGAGACACGGTTGCTACATAAGGCGAGGACTCTATGCATGCCTAGGTACCAAGGAGACCCTCTCGGAGATGCTCGGAATGATGGACAAGTCCCCAAGTACAAGGATGAAGGAACACGACGAGAGGAACTAGAGAAAGCCTGTAGAGCCCGGACATCCGGCCCTTCCCGCAAGCCCGGACATCCGGCCCCCAGCCCGGACATCCGGCGCCCATCACAGCCGCCAAGAACCTCACAGGGCCGGACATCCGCCCCAAAGCCCCGGACATCCGGCCTCCCACGGCTCCGGATATCCGCCCTCGCCTGAAATCCGGCGCCCACACCAATCGCGCTCGAAGACCCAGGCCAGCCGGACATCCGCCCCAGCCGGACATCCGGCGCCTCCTGAAGCCCGGACATCCGGCCGACGCCGGACATCCAGCTCACTGTCACAAGACAAGAAAGGGCCGAGACCCATGTACCTCTTCGCCCCCCCTAGACTATATATACTCCATCCCCTTCCTCTTTCTAGGTTAGCATTGGATTAGCTCATATTTTGGTGTGAGAGCCTTTGCTCATCCACTTGGCTACTTCTCCTCGGAGATCAGGACCTCTACGGAGAAGATCCCACAAGCGGATTCAAGACCCCCTTCTAGGGCGGACCCCATCAAGACCTCCTCTCGGAGAAGAACGGCTACTCGTGTATCCTTACCTTTGTTGATCTTGAACCTAGTGCCACTCTATGTGTTCGATAATCTAGCACTTGTGTGATTGATTTCTTGTCGGTTGAGTGTTTTCCCTTGTTCCTCCCCGTGATTTCCTTGTGTTCTTCCGCTCGTTCTTCGTGATTTCCCCGTAGGATCCGCTCCAACGTGAAAGATCGTCCACGTAGGGTTCCGCCCTACATAATCGCGGTTGTAGTAGGTGGGCACAAAACGTGCTCGCATGACATCCTTCATTTGAGCCCAAGTGGTGATTGGAGGTTCACCTCTTGCTTGTCGGCGCTCAAGGATTTGTTCCCACCATATGAGCACATTGTCTTGGAACTCAAGTGATGCTATAGCGATCTTTTTCTCTTCATCATAGTTGTGCAAACGGAATATTTTGTCGACCTTCAATGCCCATGAAAGGTACTCTTCGGGTTCATTGCTTCCATTGAACTTGGGCATGGTGAATTTTAGCTTTCCATAGCGTTGCTCTTCATTGTGTTGTTGGTGATGGTGATGATGACGCCCTTGGCGTGGATGGCAATCATCTTCATGCCTCGGCGTCTTGTTCCTCTTGGTGTAGACGCGCTCGTTCTTCCTCTTGGCGCCGTAGTCGTTGTCGTTCTTGAGCTTGGGAAAAAGCGGCTTGGTTTGATTGATGACGAGGGACTTGCTCATCGACTTCCTCTTGTGAATGCTTGTCATGTAGCGGGTTGCGAGATGCATGACGGTCTTGACGCGCGGCTCGTCGAAGAGTGTTTGATGACAGTGTACTTGAGTCGTAGAAGGTGTCGTCGGAGTGTCGACTCGAGCGGCTCCGTCTTGAGGATGAAGAAGTGGAAGGATGCCGGTTCCTCATCAAGGCGCGGATCTCGTCCATTCTTGCATCATTCTCTTGCTTGTGAGCGTCGAACTTGTTATCGAAGCAGTATCTTGTACGTTGCTCGGAGAGTCGCAAGTCGGTGGCGAGGTTGTCGATGCGGTCGCTCATTGCTTGTTGCTCTTGGTGCAACGCCCTTTTGAGCACCAAAGGGGTGGCTCTTTGTGACGTATGATGACATGTCGTTGTCTTGCTCGAGGAAGAGTGGGTTGGTAGAAGTACTCGGCCTATCCATCATTCCAAGCAAAATGTGAGTGGTAGAAGGAGAAGAACTTATACCAATGTACCTTGACCGATGTTGATGATGAATCAAGTTCACTCAAATGCGGACAATGAAATAGCACTATTGGTACCAATCCTTGTCGGTTCTCATACCTACACAAGTAAAAGCTTATGGTGGAGCTTGGTGAGGATGGTGGCACAAAATTTGATGAAATTGTAAGTGAGCTTCACTAATGTTGGAAAAGGTTCACAAATTTGCAAATGCAACAAGTAGACCAAGCAAATAATGGTACACGGAAACACACAAGCAAATAGATAAGTGGGATTGTGCGAGCCAAAAGTGAGCCAAAATGGAGAATCCACGAAAATGCTCTTCTTGCACAATACTAGAGAGACGCTAGCACGATTGCACAATAGGTGGATACGGAACTTGTGCACAACCTACTAGGCAAAAATGCAACTATCTCTATCCCACGTATGTTATATGTATGGTATTTCGGTGCTATGATCCAAGATGATCCAAGAAGACAATCTTAATGTAGTATGATGCTATGGTTCTTGCTCATAAGCTCTTTGCTTATCTTTTCTCTTTGCTTAAAAGCTTAGGTGGCTCTTTCACTTGTGAGCTATTTTCTCATGCAAAACTTCACGAACCAAGATAGCAATTGTTTATGCTACGACAACTTTGTGACACACAAGTGGATCCCAAGATATGCACCACGGTGGTATGGTATGTATGCTATGGAGTATGATCACTAATGTGCACAAGTCACATTGCCGGCAATACTCAATGGCTAGTCTCGATGGGTAAGAAACGCAAAAGATGGGATGTGATGTTTATCAATGTAATGGCAAGGTTTGGACAAAGATGTCGTCGAGATTACCGTCCTTGCTTACGGTTGAAGGTTCCAAACGGATGCTAATGTGGATGATGATGTGATGCACGGTCTTCAGTACATTGGCAAAGATGCCGCTGCACCGTGGTCGGAGCTGCCGAAGTAGCGGGACTCGCCGAAGATGCGCAACCTTTCTGTCTAAGCCGGAAGTTCCGGGCAAGATGGAAGTTCAGGGGAAGGCCGGAAGGTCCGGGGGCCGGAAGTTCCGGTGGTCATGATTCTGCCAAGAACAGAGACTTCGTGATCGTGGATTTGGGCGGAAAAACTTGGGGAAAAACCCAAATTCGAAGGGGGAAAAGAAGAAATTAGAGGGGAAGATGGGTAGGGAAGCTAGATCCACTCGAAGCAAAGCAAATCCATGGATCAAATCCAACAAAACTTCATCACACCAACAAATCACAAAAAAAAATGGGGCTATTTTTGGTGGGGATTTTCGGAATTTAGGAAGAAAACAACAAAATCAAGCTAGAGAACACGGGGTAGGGGCTCCAAAAACGTGATCAACGTGGCTCATGATACCAAGATGATGTAGGGCGTTACCCTAGGGGGTCGATCTTTCACGTTTGGAGTGGGTCCTACGGAGGGAAACATGAGGAACACACGGAAAACACAGAGGGGAAACACGGGGAAGACGAGAGAATCACTAAACCGACAAGTAATCGATCACACAAGGGCTAGATCACCGAACACATAAGGTAGCACAAGATTCAAAATCAACAAAGGAAAGATACAAAGGTAGCCGTTCTTCTCTGTGAGGAGGTCTTGATTGTCTTCCCTTGAAGGGGTCTTGGATCCGCTTGGGGGATCTTCTCCGAAGAGGTCCTGAGCTCCGAGGAGAAGTAACCAACTGGATGAGCAAGGCTCTCACACAAAATATGAGCTAAACCAATGCTAATCCTAACTAGGAGGAGGAGGAGGTCTATTTGATAGAGGCAAAGGTGTCCCGTCTTTCGATGAGATGTGGTTTTCGCTTTGGAGGAAGTCGACTTTGACGATCCGACTACGAACGTGCGAGGACGTCGCGCCTTAGCAATCGCTAAACCAACTCCGAGAGGTTATTGACCACACCGGAGCACGATCAACCTGACCACGAGGGTCTGTTTCCTGCGAGCAAACGAAGAACAAGCAAGAAACTGAGATTGCAATCTGGATATTGCGAATATAAGATGAAAGCTTTATTGATCAAGGTGGGGTTCTATGACGCCTTTGTCTGGTCGTGGAACACAAACGAAGTACGCGAAGTTGCAGCTATGGCGAACTTTTAATCTAAACAAAACCCAAGGTCTAAACGGTGCCCTAAGGGCTGTATATATGGAGGAAGAGGGGGGGAATTTCGTGGCCCTTGGTGGAGGGGTCCGAAATCAACCCTAACTCTTGTTTCCCCACACATACGGACTCTAAAAACAGCCTATACTCAAGTATTTCGAAATTACATGGGCCTGGCCCACTAATAAGGTGACGCAGCACCTAGAATAGCCTCGGGACGACATGTATGAAGTAGCATCTTGTATATTTCGTCCAAGGCTTCATGCACCCATTATGGTGGCTTCAAAGTCCTCAAATCATCACTTGTAACTTCGTTTGTTCCCTTATGCATGGCATTATCTCCATGCTTGTTCTTGCTCCAATGTCCATCCTTCTCCAAGATAGGGCCTTCATTTGTAAGTAAAACAAATGTATCCAATTTAGGCAGCATCATATTCTCATGAACATTAGAATCATTACCAAGAAACGAAAGTACCGATAATTTAATTGGCGTCATGCGAGCTCTAGTAATTGGTCCAAGATATGTAGCAAGTGAGGGCTGTGGGTGTAACAATGGTATTGATGTCCTCATCATCCTCCCCTTCTTGAAATGAAGTCGTCCTCGACGGAAGCTCATATTCCTCACCCAAATAAGGCTTCAAATCTGCAATGTTAAAAGTAGGACTAACCCCAAAATCTGCAGGCAGCTCAAGTTTATATGCATTATCATTTATTTTCTCTAACACCTTAAATGGACCATCAGCACGTGGCATTAGCTTTGATTTGGCAAATTAGGAAACCTATCCTTACGCAAATGTAACCAAACAAGATCTCCAGGTGCAAAGACAACATGTTTTCTACCCTTATCTCCAGCAAGTTTATATTTAGCATTCATACGCTCAATGTTTTCCTTAGTTAACTCATGCAATTTTAAAATCAATTCAGCACGTTCTTTAGCATCAAAATTAACCTTCTCCGAAGATGGAAGAGGCACCAAATCAATAGGTGCACGAGGTAGGAAGCCATACACAATTTCAAAAGGGCACATCTTAGTAATAGAATGCAATGAACGATTATAAGCAAATTCAATATGAGGCAAGCATTCTTCCCACATTTTCTTATTATTCTTCAAAACAGCCCTAAGCATAGTAGACAATTATCTATTGACTACTTCAGTTTGTCCATCAGTTTGGGGGTGACAAGTAGTACTAAAAAGCAGTTTAGTCCCCAACTTAGCCCATAAACATCTCCAAAAGTGGCTAAGAAATTTAGTATCACGATCTGAAACAATAGTATTTGGCACACCATGCAAGCGAATAATTTCACGAAAGAACAAATCAGCAACATTAACAAATCATCGCTTTTATGACATGGTATAAAGTGTGCCATTTTCGAGAATCTATCCACGACAACAAATATGCTATCCTCCCTTCTTTGTTCGAGGTAAACCTAAAACAAAGTCCATAGATATATCCTCCCAAGGAACACTAGGCACAGCAAAGGCATATATAAACCATGAGGATTGAGTCGTGACTTAGCTTTTTGACATGTAGTGCAGCGAGCAACAAAACGCTCAACATCCCGTCTCATCTTTGGCCAAAAGAAATGTGTAGCAAGTATATCCTCCGTCTTCTTGACGCCAAAGTGTCCCATTAATCCTCCTCCATGCGCCTCCTGCAACAACAAAAAAGACGAACAGAGCTAGCAGGAATGCATAGCTTGTTAGCACGAACACAAAACCATCATTAATAACGAACTTGTTCCATGTTCTTCCTTCTTTACAATTCTGCATTACATCTTTAAACTCAGCATCATGCACATATTGATCTTTGATGGTCTACAAACCAAATATTTTGAAGTCAAGTTGTGAAAGCATAGTATAGCGACGAGACAAAGCATCAGCAATAACATTTTCTTTACCCTTCTTGTGTTTAATGACATAAGGGAAAGTCTCAATGAATTCAACCCATTTAGCATGTCTACGATTCAGTTTAGCTTGACTTCTAATATGTTTCAAAGATTCATGATCAGAATGTATAACAAATTCTTTGGGCCATAAATAATGTTGCCATGTCTCTAAAGTCCGAACAAGAGCATATAATTCTTTGTCATAAGTAGAATAGTTCAGACTAGGCCCACTCAATTTTTCGAAAAGTATGCAACAGGTTTGCCATCTTGTAATAACACACCTCCTAATCCAATTCCACTAGCATCACATTCAAGCTCAAAAGTCTTATTAAAGTCGGGAAGTTGGAGTAAAGGAGCATGTGTCAACTTATCTTTCAATACCGTGAAGGCTTCTTCCCATGCGGTACCCCAAACAAAAGGCACATCCTTCTTTGTAAGCTCATTGAGAGGTGCAGCAATGGTGCTAAAGTCTCTCACAAAACGCCTATAGAAACCAGCGAGTCCAAGAAAACTCCTCACTTGTGTGACCGTTTTGGGCTGCGGCCAACTCTCAATAGCTTCAATCTTGGCTTTATCAACTTCAATTCCCTGTGGAGTAACAACATAGCCAAGAAAAGATACTCGGTCGGTGCAAAAGGTGCACTTCCCAAGGTTACCAAACAAACGTGCATCACGTAGAGCATTAAAAACAACACGTAAATGTTCCTAATGTTCTTCCAAAGATTTGCTATAAATCAGTATATCATCAAAGTAAACGACCACAAATCGTCCAATGAAAGCACGTAAAACTTCGTTCATTAATCTCATGAAAGTACTAGGTGCATTAGTTAACCCAAAAGGCATGACTAACCACTCATATAATCCAAACTTAGTTTTAAATGCTGTTTTCCATTCATCTCCCAATTTCATACGAATTTGATGGTATCCACTACGCAAATCAACTTTGGAGAATATTGTAGAGCCACTTAATTCATCAAGCATATCATCTAGCCTAGGAATAGGATGACGATAACGAATAGTAATATTATTAATGCCTCTACAATCAACACACATACGCCGACGCACCATCCTTTTTAGGCACTAGTATAATAGGAACAGCACAAGGACTAAGAGATTCGCGATATAACCTTTGTCGAGCAGCTCCACATGCTTGACGCATAATCTCCTTCGTCTCCTCTGGATTGGTACGGTATGGTGCACGGTTGGGTAGCGATGCACCGGGAATTAAGTCAATTTGATGCTCAATCCCTCGAATAGGTGGTAATCTGATAGAGGCAAAGGTGTCCCGATGTTTCGATGAGATGGTGGCTATCGTTTCTGTGGGAGTCGACCTTGACGTTTCGACTACGATCGTGCGAGACGTCGCGCCTTAGCAATCGCTAAACCAACTTCCGAGGGTTATTGACCACGCCGAGCACGATCAACTCGACCACGAGGGCCTGCTTCTGCGAGCAAACGAAGAACAAGCAAGAAACTGAGATTGCAATCTGGATATTGCGAATATAAGATGAAAGCTTTATTGATCAAGGTGGGGTTCTGTGGCGCTTTGTCCGGTCGTTGAACACAAACGAAGTACGCGAAGTTGCAGCTATGGCGAACTTTTAATCTAAACAAAACCCAAGGTCTAAACGGTGCCCTAAGGGCTGTATATATGGAGGAAGAGGGGGAATTTCGTGGCCCTTGGTGGAGGGGTCCGAAATCAACCCTAACTCTTGTTTCCCCACACATACGGACTCTAAAAACAGCCTATACTTAAGTATTTCGAAATTACATGGGCCTGGCCCAATAATAAGGTGACGCAGCACCTAGAATAGCCTCGGGACGACATTTATGAAGTAGCATCTTGTATATTTCGTCCAAGGCTTCATGCACCCATTATGGTGGCTTCAAAGTCCTGAAATCATCACTTGTAACTCCGTTTGTTCCCCTTAGCATGGCATTATCTCCATGCTTGTTCTTGCTCCAATGTCCATCCTTCTCCAAGCTAGGGCCTTCATTTGTAAGCAAAACAAATGTATCCAATTTAGGCAGCATCATATTCTCATGAACATTAGAATCATTACCAAGAAACGAAAGTACCTGATAATTTAATTGGCGTCTTGCGAGCTCTAGTAATTGGTCCAAGATATGTAGCAGTAGGGGATGTGGGTGTAACAATGGTATTGATGTCCTCATCATCCTCCCTTCTTGAAATGAAGTCGTCCTCGACGAAGCTCATATTCCTCACCCAAATAAGGCTTCAAATCTGCAATGTTAAAAGTGGGACTAACCCCAAAATCTGCAGGCAGCTCAAGTTTATATGCATTATCATTTATTTTCTCTAACACCTTAAATGGACCATCAGACGTGGCATTAGCTTTGATTTATGCAAATTAGGAAACCTATCCTTACGCAAATGTAACCAAACAAGATCTCCAGTGCAAAGACAACATGTTTTCTACCCTTATCTCCAAAGAAGTTTATATTTAGCATTCATACGCTCAATGTTTTCCTTAGTTATCTCATGCACTTTTAAAATCAATTCAGCATGTTCTTTAGCATCAAAATTAACCTTCTCCAAGATGGAAGAGGCAACAAATCAATAGGTGCACGAGGTAGGAAGCCATACACAATTTCAAAAGGGCACATCTTAGTAGTAGAATGCAATGAACGATTATAAGCAAATTCAATATGAGGCAAGCATTCTTCCCACATTTTCTTATTATTCTTCAAAACAGCCCTAAGCATAGTAGACAATGTTCTATTGACTACTTCAGTTTGTCCATCAGTTTGGGGTGACAAGTAGTACTAAAAGCAGTTTAGTCCCCAACTTAGCCCATAAACATCTCCAAAAGTGGCTAAGAAATTTAGTATCACGATCTGAAACAATAGTATTTGGCACACCATGCAAGCGAATAATTTCACGAAAGAACAAATCAGCAACATTAACAAAGATCATCGCTTTTATGACATGGTATAAAGTGTGCCATTTTCGAGAATCTATCCACGACAACAAATATGCTATCCTCCCTTCTTTGTTCGAGGTAAACCTAAAACAAAGTCCATAGATATATCCTCCCAAGGAACACTAGGCACAGTGCAAAGGCATATATAAACCATGAGGATTGAGTCGTGACTTAGCTTTTTGACATGTAGTGCAGCGAGCAACAAAACGCTCAACATCCCGCCTCATCTTTGGCCAAAAGAAATGTGTAGCAAGTATATCCTCCGTCTTCTTCACGCCAAAGTGTCCCATTAATCCTCCTCCATGCGCCTCCTGCAACAACAAAAGACGAACAGAGCTAGCAGGAATGCATAGCTTGTTAGCACGAACACAAAACCATCATTAATAACGAACTTGTTCCATGTTCTTCCCTCTTTACAATTCTGCATTACATCTTTAAAATCAGCATCATGCACATATTGATCTTTGATGGTCTCCAAACCAAATATTTTGAAGTCAAGTTGTGAAAGCATAGTATATCGACGAGACAAAGCATCAAGAATAACATTTTCTTTACCCTTCTTGTGTTTAATGACATAAGGGAAAGTCTCAATGAATTCAACCCATTTAGCATGTCTACGATTCAGTTTAGCTTGACTTTTAATATGTTTCAAAGATTCATGATCAGAATGTATAACAAATTCTTTGGGCCATAAATAATGTTGCCATGTCTCTAAAGTCCGAACAAGAGCATATAATTCTTTGTCATAAGTAGAATAGTTCAGACTAGGCCCACTCAATTTTTCGTAAAAGTATGCAACAGGTTTGCCATCTTGTAATAACACACCTCCTAATCCAATTCCACTAGCATCACATTCAAGCTCAAAAGTCTTATTAAAGTCGAAGTTGGAGTAAAGGAGCATGTGTCAACTTATCTTTCAATACCGTGAAGGCTTCTTCCGTGCGGTACCCCAAACAAAAGGCACATCCTTCTTTGTAAGCTCATTGAGAGGTGCAGCAATGGTGCTAAAGTCTCTCACAAAACGCCTATAGAAACCAGCGAGTCCAAGAAAACTCCTCACTTGTGTGACCGCTTTGGGCTGCGGCCAACTCTCAATAGCTTCAATCTTGGCTTTATCAACTTCAATTCCTCGTGGAGTAACAACATAGCCAAGAAAAGATACTCGATCGGTGCAAAAGGTGCACTTCCCAAGGTTACCAAACAAACGTGCATCACGAGAGCATTAAAAACAACACGTAAATGTTCCAAATGTTCTTCCAAAGATTTGCTATAAATCAGTATATCATCAAAGTAAACTACCACAAATCGTCCAATGAAAGCACGTAAAACTTCGCTCATTAATCTCATGAAAGTACTAGGTGCATTAGTTAACCCAAAAGGCATGACTAACCACTCATATAATCCAAACTTAGTTTTAAATGCTGTTTTCCATTCATCTCCCAATTTCATACGAATTTGATGGTATCCACTACGCAAATCAACTTTGGAGAATATTGTAGAGCCACTTAATTCATCAAGCATATCATCTAGCCTAGGAATAGGATGACGATAACGAATAGTAATATTATTAATGCCTCTACAATCAACACACATACGCCGACGTACCATCCTTTTTAGGCACTAGTATAATAGGAACAGCACAAGGACTAAGAGATTCGCGTATATAACCTTTGTCGAGCAGCTCCTGTATTTGACGATAATCTCCTTCGTCTCCTCTGGATTGGTACGGTATGGTGCGCGGTTGGGTAGCGATGCACCGGAATTAAGTCAATTTGATGCTCAATCCCTCGAATAGGTGGTAATCCGGTGGCACGCCTTGGGAAGACATCAAATAACTCCTGCAAAATGTTAGTGACAGCGAGGGGCAAAGAGGAAGGCACGCCCTCGAATGAAAATAATGCCTCTTTGCACACAAAAGCATAGCAAACAGATTTGCTAGAATCTAGCTCATCAATATCAGATTTGGTGGCAAATAAACATGCACTTTTAGTTTAATTTCAGAAGCAACATTAGATGGTTTATTATTAGGCTTCATTTGTTGCTCAAATTCTTTTGCCACAATCTGATTTTCACTCTTATTTTTCTCCTGTTTTGCTTTATTAGCTCTATTAATATCATCTTTCAAAATGGAATCAGAGTCATAGGAAGCAAAGTAATATTTTATCCTTGTGAACAAGAGTATACTGATTGTTTCTACCATGGTGTACAGAATTTTATCAAATTGCCATGGTCTACCAAGTAATAAGGAACATGCTTGCATAGGTACCACATCACAATCAACATAATCAGCATATGTAGAGATACTAAAATGCACACGAACAATCGTGTTACCTTAACCTTGCCGCTGTTGTTGAACCATTGGATGTAGTAAGGATGTGGATGTGGTCTTGTGGTGAGAGAAAGCTTCTCCACCATATCCATGCTAGCCAAGTTGTTGCAGCTCCTCCATCTATGATGACGCTGAATAGAACGCTCCTTCACAACTCCCTTTGTATGGAACAAGTTATGCCTCTGATTTTGCTCAGCTTGTGTAACCTGCACACTCAAAACACGTTGAGCAACTAAACATTCATACCACAAGATCTTCAGCAGCCATGTATTGCGCCTCAAGATCGTAATCATCTCCACCGTGTTCTTCATGTGTAATAAGAGCCAAAGTCTCTTCATCATAGTCACTAGCGGACTCATACCCACCATCCTCGGTAGCAATCATCACACGCTGAGATTGGCATTCTCTCAAAAATGTCCTCTTCCCTTACAACGACGACAAATAATATCACTTGTGTGCCCTGTTGACGCCATGGAAGAAGAAGAGCTCTGTAGGCCCAAAGCGGTGTGCTCTTGGCGATAGTGGTGGTTGTGCCTGCTTTCTTGTATCACGGTTGGAGGTGGCAGCCGACGGAGGTGCCGTGTAGTAGAACGTGTGGAAGTAGATGATGCACGTGGTGTCCATGATGAAGGTCGACCTGCAGAAAAGTTAGTCCGCGCCAACGCTGTCGATCCTGCACTTCACGCTCAGCTTTACAAGCAAGATGGAATAATCGAGTGATATTATTATAATCCTTGTAGTCTAGAATGGTTTGAATCTCTCTATTTAATCCACCCGTAAAACGTGCAAGCATAGCTTCATTCTCCTCAACAATACCACATCTAATCAAGCCAGTTTGTAATTCCTGATAATATTCTTCACCGAATTTTTCCTTGTCTTAAGCGCTGCAATTTTGAAGTAATTCACGTTGATAATATGGAGGAACCCAACGAGTACGCATAGCAGTTTTCAAAGCAGCCCAAGTAGCTGGAACAGGATATAATCTACAATGTTCGACCACCAAACACATGCAAAGCTAGTGAAAGCACAAACAGCAGCAGGAACACGTCTCTCCTCGTGATATTGTAAACATGTAAATCGTTGTTCAGTTTCTAATTCCCAAGTAAGATATATATCGTGAACATATCTACCCTCAAATGGTGGAATATTCAATTTCAGTTTAGGGAGATGGTCATGATCTCGCACTGAAGGGGAGCCCAACATCGCCATTATTTGCATGTGGACGACCTGGTGGTTGTGGTGCTGGTGGTTGCACGTGGTTCGATGTTGATCAACCTCATCCTCGTAAGCTCTCACATAATCATCCTCCCCGCCGCAGCAGCAGGAGCCACGTATATCAACAAGCAGCACCAGCAGCTTGGCCAGGCTGAAGAGGGACACGGGAAGCTCGGCGGAGGGCTGTTTCGCGATGTGGAGGTAGTCCGTGTTGTTGTAGTAGAGGTGCGTTAGGTGCAGCCGGTGGTGGTGGTGGTAGACGCGCGAGCAATTCATTAAACTTGATATCGAGCTTTGTTTCGAACGCCTTCTCAATGCCATCTATCTTCTCCATGGCCTCTTCAAATCTATTTAGCACATCGTCCACCTGCCCACTCATCATTTGTTGAAACTTATCATGTAGCGCTTTGTTTGTCATGTTCTCCCGGTCGGTCTCGTCGGCTTGTGATCCTGCCATGGTTAGCAAAGAATAGAAACACACAAGAATATGATTCGACAGACTACTAGGAAGTGGTGGTGGTGGTGTGGTGGACGATCACAAATCCGTCAAGCAAATCTCAAATTCTTACCAGTTCTTACCCAAAGAAGAAAGGTGATCGGCAACCGATGTAGTCAAAACTCTCAAAGCTTGGATAGAGCGATTACGTGGAGAGTCAAACGCATACGATGTAGATGTATGTGGAGCTGGGAAGGCTTATAATATGGTAGCAAAAGGGTCAAGAATAATCAATTCGAGATGCAAAGTTGAATAAACGCCAACGACAGTTGTCTTTGGTCCTAGGCTAGACCGTGCTAGAGACGCGAGCCTAGAACACTAACAAAATCACGGCGCTGCACGGAAACAACGGAAAAGCACACTCTGGAATTTTTTTCGCTCTTTTTTTTTTTTTTTTTTTTTTTTTTTTTTGCTGCTTTTTTTTTTTTTTTGCGAAAAATCACTATAATGGCGAGTGTCTCAAAACTCTTCCTGTGTCAAATCGACAGATGGGCACGAAATTTTTCGACCAAATTTTTTTTTTTTTTGACCGCCTCGACCCAAAAACCTGAAACGGGTCAAAAAACTTTCTATAACGGCGATCGCCTCAATCCACTTAGAAACACCTAAAAATAGGGTAGCCGAAAAATTTTTTGACAAGTACGTTTTGGAAAATTTTGGGCCTAAACGGAGGGTGGTTTCAGACTTTTTTTTTTTTTTTTTCCAAACCTACTCCGCAAGGAAACACGAATCGAAAACTAGATGGATCTCAAAACAAACCTAATATGAGAAAACTTCGGATTGTGGTGGATATATGGTGGTGGTATATGACAGCGGTGGTGGTATATGGTAGCGGTGGTGGTATATGGATACGGATTGGTGGTGGTAGATGGATACGGATTCAGAGCGCGTGGCGGAAAAGCAATGGTGGTAGATGGCAAGGCGATGATGATGGTGCGGCAAGCGTGACAACCGATGACCGTAACTCAAACTCTAAAAGACTAGACTCTAAGACCAAAGAACTTGACACGACGATGCAACCGCAAATTCAACAAAGCAAAACCCTAAAAAGATTATGCAAAGGCTCAGATTGGTTCGGATATGATGAACTAACCCTAATTTTTTTGTGGCTTTTTCGTGGACAATAGGTATGAAGAATGACTCGATCTAAACTACGAAAAACTGGAAAATCTCACCGAGCAACCCGGAAATCTGATACCACTTGATAGAGGCAAAGGTGTCCGATGTTTCGATGAGATGGTGCTATCGTTTACGTGAATCGACCTTGACGATCCGACTACGATCGTCGCGAGGCGTCGGCGCCTTAGCAATCGCTAAACCAACTTCCGAGGGTTATTGACCACGCGAGACACGATCAACGACCACGAGGGCTGTTTCCTGCGAGCAAGCGAAGAACAAGCAAGAAACTGAGATTGCAATCTGGATATTGCGAATATAAGATGAAAGCTTTATTGATCAAGGTGGGGTTACGTGACGCTTTGTGCGGTCGTTGAACACAAACGAAGTACGCGAAGTTGCAGCTATGGCGAACTTTTAATCTAAACAAAACCCAAGGTCTAAACGGTGCCCTAAGGGCTGTATATATGGAGGAAGAGGGGGGAATTTCGTGGCTGATGAGGACATCAATACCATTGTTACACCCACAGCCCCTACTGCTACATATACTGGACCAATTACTAGAGCTCGCGCACGCCAATTAAATTATCAGGTACTTTCGTTTCTTGGTAATGATTCTAATGTTCATGAGAATATGATGCTGCCTAAATTGGATACATTTGTTTTGCTTACCAATGAAGGCCCTAGCTTGGAGAAGGATGGACATTGGAGCAAGAACAAGCATGGAGATAATGCCATGCTAAGGGGAACAAGAACGGAGTTACAAGTGATGATTTCAGGACTTTGAAGCCACCATAATGGGTGCATGAAGCCTTGGACGAAATATACAAGATGCTACTTCATAAAGGTCGTCCCGAGGCTATTCTAGGTGCTGCGTCACCTTATTAGTGGGCCAGGCCCATGTAATTTCGAAATACTTAAGTATAGGCTGTTTTAGAGTCCGTGTGTGGGGAAACAAGAGTTAGGGTTGATTTCGGACCCTCCACCAAGGGCCACGAAATTCCCCTTTTCCTCCATATATACAGCCCTTAGGGCACCGCTTAGACCTTGGGTTTTGTTTAGATTAAAAGTTCGCCATAGCTGCAACTTCGCAGCCGCTTGTGTTCAACGACTGCACAAAGGCGCCACAGAACCCCACCTTGATCAATAAAGCTTTCATCTTATATTCGCAATATCCAGATTGCAATCTCAGCTTCTTGCTTGTTCTTCGTTTGCTCGCAGGAAACAGCCCTCGTGGTCGTTGATCGTGTTCGCGGCGTGGTCAATAACCCTCGGAAGTTGGTTTAGCGATTGCTAAGGCGCGACGCCTCGCACGTTCAGAGTCGGATCGTCAAGGTCGACTCCTACGTAAACGATAGCCACCATCTCATCGAAACATCGGAAACCACCTCCGTTTAGGCCCAAAATTTTCCGAAAACGCACTTGTCGAAAAATTTTTCGCTATCCTGTTTTTAAGTGTTTCTAAGTGTATTGAGACAACAAGTTATAGAAAGTTTTTTTTGACCCGCTTCAGCTTTTGGTCCCGGCAAAAAAAAAAAAAAAAATTGGTCGAAAAATTTCGTGCCCATCCTGCTCGGTTTGACCTCGGAAGAGTTTTGAGACACTCGCCATTATAGTGATTTTTCGCAAAAAAAAAAAAAAAAAAAAGCAAAAAAAAAAAGCAAAGCGCAAAAAAAAAAAAAAAGCGAAAAAAATTCCAGAGTGTGCTTTTCCGTTGTTTCCGTGCAGCGCCGTGATTTTGTTAGTGTTCTAGGCTCGCGTCTCTAGCACGGTCTAGCCTAGGACCAAAGACAAGATCGCTCGTTGAGCGCTTATTCAACTTTGCATCTCTGAATTGATTATTGCTGACCCTTTTGCTACCATATTATAAGCCTTCCCAGCTCCACATACATCTACATCGTATGCGTTTGACTCTCCCCGGTAATCGCTCTATCCAAGCTTTGAGAGTTTTGACTACATCGGTTGCCGATCACCGCTCTTTGGTAAGAACTGGTAAGAATTTGAGATTTGCTTGACGGATTTGTGATCGTCCACCACACCACCACCACCACTTCCTAGTAGTCCGTCAATCATATTCTTGTGTGTTTCTATTGTTGCTAACCATGGCAGGATCACAAGTCGATTTAGACCGACGGGAGAACATGACAAACAAAGCGCTACATGATAAGTTTCAACAAATGATGAGTGGGCAGGTGGACGATGTGCTAAATAGATTTGAAGAGGCCATGGAGAAGATAGATGGCATTGAGAAGGCGTCAAACAAAGCTCGATAACAAGTTTAATGAATTGCTCGCTGCGTCTACCACCACCACCACCGGCTGCACCTAACGCACCTCTACTACAACAACATGGACTACCTCCACATCGCGAAACAGCCCTCCGCCGAGCTTCCCGTGTCCCTCTTCACCGCCCAAGCTGCTTGGTGCTCTTTGTTGATACTTCGTGGCTCCTGCTGCTGCGGTGGGGAGGATGATTATGTCGAGCTTACGAGGATGAGGTTGATCAACATCGAACTACGTGCAACCACCAGCACCACAACCACCAGGTCGCCCACATGCAAATAATGGCAATGTTCGGGCTCCCCTTCAGTACGAGATCATGACCATCTCCCTAAACTGAAATTGAATATTCCACCATTTGAGGGTAGATATGTTCCCGATATATATCTTACTTGGGAGTTAGAAACTGAACAACGATTTACATGTTTACAATATCCCGAGGAGAGACGTGTTCCTGCTGCTGTTTGTGCTTTCACTAGCTTTGCATGTGTTTGGTGGTCCGAACATTGTAGATTATATCCTGCTCCAGCTACTTGGGCTGCTTTGAAAACTGCTATGCGTGCTCGTTGGTTCCACCATATTATCAGCGTGAATTACTTCAAAATTGCAGCGCTTAAGACAAGGAAAAATTCGTAGAAGAATATTATCGAATTACAAACTGGCTTGATTAGATGTGGTATTGTTGAGGAGAATGAAGCTATGCTTGCACGCTTTCGGGTGGATTAAATAGAGAGATTCAGACCATTCTAGACTACAAGGATTATAATAATATCACCGATTATTCCATCTTGCTTGTAAAGCTGAACGTGAAGTGCAGGATCGATGTGCCTTGGCGCGGACTAACTTTTCTGCAGGTCGACCTTCATCATGGACACCACGGCATCATCTACTTCCACACGCTTCTACTACACCGCACCTCCGCCGGCTGCCACCTCCAACCGTGATACAAGAAAGCAGGCACAACCACCACTATCTGCCAAGAGTACACCTCTTGGGCCTACAGAGCTCTTCTTCTTCCATGGCGCCAACAGGCACACAAGTGATATTATTTGTCGTCGTTGTAAGGGAAGAGGACATTTTATGAGAGAATGCCAATCTCAGCGTGTGATGATTGCTACGAGGATGGTGGGTATGAGTCTGCTAGTGACTATGATGAAGAGACTTTGGCTCTTATTACACATGAAGAACACGGTGGAGATGATTCGATCTTGAGACGCAATACATGGCTGCTCAAGATGCCGACAGTATGAATGTTTAGTTGCTCAACGTGTTTTGAGTGTGCAGGTTACACAAGCTGAGCAAAATCAGAGGCATAACTTGTTCCATACAAAGGAGTTGTGAAGGAACGTTCTATTCAAGGCCATCATAGATGGAGGGAGCTGCAACAACTTGGCTAGCATGGATATGGTGGAGAAGCTTTCTCTCACCACAAGACCACATCCACATCCTTACTACATCCAATGGTTCAACAACAGCGGCAAGGTTAAGGTAACACGTACTGTTCGTGTGCATTTTAGTATCTCTACATATGCTGATTATGTTGATTGTGATGTGGTACCTATGCAAGTATGTTCCTTATTACTTGGTAGACCATGGCAATTTGATAAAAATTTGTACACCATGGTAGAAACAATCAGATACTCTTGTTCACAAGGATAAAAATATTACTTTGCTTCCTATGACTCTGATTCCATTTTGAAAGATGATATTAATAGAGCTAATAAAGCAAAACAGGAGAAAATAAGAGTGAAAATCAGATTGTGGCAAAAGAATTTGAGCAACAAATGAAGCCTAATAATAAACCATCTAATGTTGCTTCTGAAATTAAACTGAAAAGTGCATGTTTATTTGCCACCAAATCTGATATTGATGAGCTAGATTCTAGCAAATCTGTTTGCTATGCTTTTGTGTGCAAAGAGGCATTATTTTCATTCGAGGACGTGCCTTCCTCTTTGCCCCTCGCTGTCACTAACATTTTGCAGAGTTCACGACGCCTTCCCACAAGACGTGCCACCGGATTACCACCTATTCGAGGGATTGAGCATCAAATTGACTTAATTCCCGTGCATCGCTACCCAACCGTGCACCATACCGCATCAATCCAGAGGAGACGAAGGAGATTATGCGTCAAGTACAGGAGCTGCTCGACAAAGGTTATATACGCGAATCTCTTAGTCCTTGTGCTGTTCCTATTATACTAGTGCCTAAAAAGGATGGTACGTCACAGATGTGTGTTGATTGTAGAGGCATTAATAATATTACTATTCGTTATCGCCATCCTATTCCTAGGCTAGATGATATGCTTGATGAATTGAGTGGCTCTACAATATTCTCCAAAGTTGATTTATGAGTGGATACCATCAAATTCGTATGAAATTGGGAGATGAATGGAAAACAGCATTTAAAACTAAGTTTGGATTATATGAGTGGTTAGTCATGCCTTTTGGGTTAACTAATGCACCTAGTACTTTCATGAGATTAATGAACGAAGTTTTACGTGCTTTCATTGGACGATTTGTGGTAGTTTACTTTGATGATATACTGATTTATAGCAAATCTTTGGAAGAACATTTGGAACATTTACGTGTTGTTTTAATGCTCTACGTGATGCACGCTTGTTTGGTAACCTTGGGAAGTGCACCTTTTGCACCGAATCGAGTATCTTTTCTTGGCTATGTTGTTACTCCACAGGAATTGAAGTTGATAAAGCCAAGATTGAAGCTATTGAGAGTTGGCCGCAGCCCAAAACGGTCACACAAGTGAGGAGTTTTCTTGGACTCGCTGGTTTCTATAGGCGCTTTGTGAGAGACTTTAGCACCATTGCTGCACCTCTCAATGAGCTTACAAAGAAGGATGTGCCTTTTGTTTGGGGTACCGCACAGGAAGAAGCCTTCACGGTATTGAAAGATAAGTTGACACATGCCCTTTACTCCAACTTCCTGACTTTAATAAGACTTTTGAGCTTGAATGTGATGCTAGTGGAATTGGATTAGAGGTGTGTTATTACAAGATGGCAAACCTGTTGCATACTTTTCTGAAAAATTGAGTGGGCCTAGTCTGAACTATTCTACTTATGACAAAGAATTATATGCTCTTGTTCGGACTTTAGAGACATGGCAACATTATTTATGGCCCAAAGAATTTGTTATACATTCTGATCATGAATCTTTGAAACATATTAAAAGTCAAGCTAAACTGAATCGTAGACATGCTAAATGGGTTGAATTCATTGAGACTTTCCTTATGTCATTAAACACAAGAAGGGTAAAGAAAATGTTATTGCTGATGCTTTGTCTCGTCGATATACTATGCTTTCACAACTTGACTTCAAAATATTTGGTTTGGAGACCATCAAAGATCAATATGTGCATGATGCTGATTTTAAAGATGTAATGCAGAATTGTAAAGAGGGAAGAACATGGAACAAGTTCGTTATTAATGATGGTTTTGTGTTCCGTGCTAACAAGCTATGCATTCCTGCTAGCTCTGTTCGTCTTTTGTTGTTGCAGGAGGCGATGGAGGAGGATTAATGGGACACTTTGGCGTGAAGAAGATGGAGGATATACTTGCTACACATTTCTTTTGGCCAAAGATGAGACGGATGTTGAGCGCTTTGTAGCTCGCTGCACTACATGTCAAAAAGCTAAGTCATGACTCAATCCTCATGGTTTATATATGCCTTTGCTCGTGCCTAGTGTTCCTTGGGAGGATATATCTATGGACTTTGTTTTAGGTTTACCTCGAACAAAGAAGGGAGGATAGCATATTTGTTGTCGTGGATAGATTCTCAAAATGGCACACTTTATACCATGTCATAAAAGCGATGATGTCGTTAATGTTGCTGATTTGTTCTTTCGTGAAATTATTCGCTTGCATGGTGTGCCAAATACTATTGTTTCAGATCGTGATACTAAATTTCTTAGCCACTTTTGGAGATGTTTATGGGCTAAGTTGGGGACTAAACTGCTTTTAGTACTACTTGTCACCCCAAACCGATGGACAAACTGAAGTAGTCAATAGAACATTGTCTACTATGCTTAGGGCTGTTTTGAAGAATAATAAGAAAATGTGGGAAGAATGCTTGCCTCATATTGAATTTGCTTATAATCGCTCATTGCATTCTACTACTAAGATGTGCCCTTTTGAAATTGTGTATGGCTTCCTACCTCGTGCACCTATTGATTTGTTGCCTCTTCCATCTTCGGAGAAGGTTAATTTTGATGCTAAAGAACGTGCTGAATTGATTTAAAAATGCATGAGTTAACTAAGGAAAACATTGAGCGATGAATGCTAAATATAAACTTGCGGAGATAAGGGTAGAAAACATGTTGTCTTTGCACCGGAGATCTTGTTTGGTTACATTTATGTAAGGATAGGTTTCCTAATTTGCTAAATCAAAGCTAATGCCACGTGCTGATGGTCCATTTAAGGTGTTAGAGAAAATAAATGATAATGCATATAAACTTGAGCTGCCTGCAGATTTTGGGGTTAGTCCCACTTTTAACATTGCAGATTTGAAGCCTTATTTGGGTGAGGAATATGAGCTCCGTCGAGGACGACTTCATTTCAAGAAGGGAGGATGATGAGGACATCAATACCATTGTTACACCCACAGCCCCTACTGCTACATATAATCGGACCAATTACTAGAGCTCATGCACGCCAATTAAATTATCGTGTACTTTCGCTTTCTTGGTAATGATTCTAATGTTCATGAGAATATGATGCTGCCTAAATTGGATACATTTGTTTTGCTTACAAATGAAGGCCCTAGCTTGGAGAAGGATGGACATTGAGCAAGAACAAGCATGGAGATAATGCCATGCTAAGGGGAACAAGAACGGAGTTACAAGTGATGATTTCATGACTTTGAAGCCACCATAATGGGTGCATGAAGCCTTGGACGAAATATACAAGATGCTACTTCATAAATGTCGTCCGAGGCTATTCTAGGTGCTGCGTCACCTTATTAGTGGGCCAGGCCCTTGTAATTTCGAAATACACAAGTATAGGCTATTTTTAGAGTCCGTATGTGTGGGGAAACAAGAGATAGGGTTGATTTCGACCCTCCACCAAGGGCCACGAAATTCCCCCTCTTCCTCCATATATACAGCCCTTAGGGCACCGCTTAGAGCTTGGGTTTTGTTTAGATTAAAAGTTCGCCATAGCTGCAACTTCGCTGCATTTCGCTTGTGTTCAACGACTGCATAAAGGCGCCACAGTAACCCCACCTTGATCAATAAAGCTTTCATCTTATATTCGCAATATCCAGATTGCAATCTCAGTTTCTTGCTTGTTCTTCGCTTGCTCGCAGGAAATGCACCCTCGTGGTCGTTGATCGTGCTCCGGCGTGGTCAATAACCTCTCGGAGTTGGTTTAGCAATTGCTAAGGCGCGACGTCCTCGCACGTTCGTAGTCGAATCGTCAAAGTCGACTTCCTCCAAAGCGAAAACCACATCTCATCAAAAGACGGGACACCTTTGCCTCTATCACTTGGGAGAGATCCGACCTCGGATCAAAAGCTTCATTTCCATGTACAGGTGCAAGGTCCTTGACGTTGAAGATGTCGCTCACGTTGTAGTTGTCTCGAGGTATGTCGATTTTGTAAGCGTTGTCGTTGTAGCGTGCGAGCACTTTGAAAGGTCCATCGGCTCGAGGGAGAAGTTTGACTTATGCTTCTTTGGGGAAGCGGTCCATGAAGGTGTAGCCACACTTGATCACCAATGTTGAAGACGATGGGTTGCTTGTTGGCGTTGAGCTTGTTAGCGTTGAGCTTGTTTGTTTGGCGTTGTACTTGGCGCCAATTGTGTGCCTTGTATCTTCGCAGCATCTTCTTGATGTAGCTTGCTCGCTCACTTGCATCCATGTTGGTGCGCCTTGGAGAGGGAGTGGTAGAATGTCCAATGGGGACAACGGGTTGAAACCGTGAGACGACCTCAAGGGGGACTTGCCGGTAGTTGAATGTCTTGCACGATTGTAGGCGTACTCGGCGATGGGTAGACATGCTTCCCATTCCTTGATGTTCTTCTTGATCAAGACACGAAGTAGAGTGGAGAGTTGTGGTTCGTCACCTCCGTTTGGCCGTCGGTTTGAGGATGGTATGCGGATGAGAACAATAGCTTGATTCCGAGCTTGGCGCATAGGGTCTTCCAAAAGTAACTCAAGAACTTGACGTCACGATCGGAGACGATTGTCTTTGGTACTCCATGGAGTCGCAAGATTTCCCTACAAAAGAGATTTGCAACATGTGAAGCATCGTCTATCTTGTTGCAAGGAATGAAATGTGCCATCTTAGAAAATCTATCCACAACAACAAACACGGAGTCCTTTCCATTTTGAGTTCTAGGCAAACCGAGTATAAAATCCATGCTAATGTCTTCCCAAGGATGATATGGAATAGGAAGGGGCATGTAAAGACCATGAGATTGAGCTTTAGACTTAGCTTTGCGACATATAAAGCATCGGTTGGTGAAGCGTTGTACGTCACGGAACATCTTGGGCCAAAAGTAGTTGTTGGAGAGCGTGGTGAATGTCTTGTCGCGTCCAAAGTGTCCCATGAGTCCGCCTCCATGAGCCTCTTGCAAAAGGAGCAAACGAAGAGAAGACTCGGGAATGCAAAGTTTGTTAGCTCTCATAAGATAACCATCCTTGATGTAATATTGTTCCCAAGACGTATGCGTCAAACACTTAGCATAAGGAGAAGCAAAAGATGGATCATGCTCATACAAGTCTTTTATATGCTCAAAACCAATAACATTCAATTCAAGTTGAGTGACAAGCATGCATATGCGTGAAAGCGCGTCGGCAACTACATTCTCTTTACCCTTAATGTATTTGATCACATAAGGAAAAGATTCAATGAATTCACTCCATTTGGCATGACGCTTGTTCAATTTAGTTTGACCTTTGAGGTACTTAAGCGTTTCATGATCGGTATGGATGACAAACTCATGAGGTCTAAGGTAATGTTCCCAAACATGTAGTACACGCACTAAAGCATACAATTCTTTGTCATAGATGGGATAATTGTTGAGCACCGAGAGTTTTTCACTAAAATAAGCAATGGCTCGTTTTTCTTGCATCAAAACTCCGCCAATTCCGGTACCACTTGCATCACAATGAACCTCAAAAGTTTTGTCAAAATTGGGCAAAGCAAGAATCGGAGCATGAGTAAGCAAAGACTTGAGCTTAGCAAAAGCGGTTGATTGCAAAGTTCCCCAAATAAAGGGAGTATTCTTCTTGCTCAAAGCATGCAAAGGAGAGGCAATTGTGCTAAAATCTTTCACAAAGCGACGATAGAAACCCGCAAGACCAAGAAAACTGCGCACTTGTTGCAAATTGGTGGGTTGGGGCCAAGTTTTAATTGCTTGAATTTTAGATTCATCAACATGGACACCTTTTGAGGAAACAACAAAACCCAAGAAAACCACTTTGTCAACTCCAAATGTGCATTTTTTCAAGTTTGCATAAAGGCTTTCTTTGCGAAGAGTTTGCAACACAGATTTTACATGATTGATGTGCTCTTTCATGGTTTTGCTAAACACAAGAATATCGTCAAAGTAGACCACAACAAAGACTCCAATGTAAGGATTTAAGCACATGATGCATAAGATGCACAAAAGTACCGGGAGCTTCCGAAAGGCCCATAGGCATCACCAACCACTCATATAAACCAAATTTGGTTTTAAAAGCAGTTTTCCATTCATCACCCTCTTGTATGCGGATTTGATAATAGCCACTTTTAAGATCAATTTTTGAGAAAAAGTTGGCTCCACTAAGTTCATCAAGCATGTCATCTAAGCGAGGAATGGGATGCCTATATCGAACGGTAATAGCATTGATAGGTCTACAATCGGAACACAAACGGAAACTTCCATCGGGCTTAGGCACAAGAATAACGGGAACGACACAAGGGCTTATGCTTTCACGTACATGACCGTTGTCGATGAGTTGTTGTACTTGTCGTTGAATTTCCTTGGTTTCTTCCGGGTTTACTCGGTATGGAGCTTTGTTTGGTAGAGGCGCTCCGGGGATGAGGTCGATTCGATGCTCAATGCCTCGAAGAGGAGGTAGACCCGGAGGTAGCTCATCGGGGAAAACATCTTGAAATTCCTGCAAAAGAGATTGAAACACCAAAGGTAGCTCATGAATGGTGTTAGTGTTTGGTTCTCCATCCTTGCACACAAGGACAAAGTGCATCACGATGGATGGGTTCTCACACACTTCTCTCATCTCACTTTTGGTGGCAAATAGGATGAGGTTTTTCTCTCTAGGTGAAGAGTCGCTCAAATTTGGCTTGTGGCTCTCTCTCACTTTTGGGTGGATCACTTTCTCACTCTTCTCTCTATGATGGGTGGCTTGCTTGTCGGCAATCACTTGACTAGGAGACATAGGTCGTAGCACATATTCTTTCCCTTTCATCTTGAAGCTATAGTGATTGGTGCGCCCATTGTGGACGACACCACGGTCGAATTGCCATGGTCGACCTATAAGTAGGTGGCAAACGGTCATTGGGAGCACATCACATTCCAACGTGTCTTCATAAGCACCAATTTTGAAGGAGACTTGGACCGTATGCTCGACTCGTATAGTGCCGGAGTCACTTAGCCATTGAACCTTGTAGGGATGTGGGTGCTTCCTCTTGACCAATTGTAGCTTGGAGCATAGTTCTTCACTTGCCAAGTTGTGGCAACTACCTCCATCTATGATGACCTTGATGGACCGGCCCATTGATGCCGGCTTTTGTGTGAAAGATGTGGCATCGCTGGTCTTCTTCTTGTTGATGTTGAAGAGTCAAGACCTTGGAGACAACGAGAGCGGGGCTCGAATCCTCATCGCAAAAGACTTGATCATCTTCATCTTCATTTACTTGCCGGTGCATGGCCACTTGCTCAAGAGCTTCCATTTCCTCTTCACTCATGGAGTCATATGTGCCATCGTCGTTGAGGATCATGGTGCGCTTGTTGGTGCATTCGTATGACTTGTGGCCTCGGCCGCCGCAAGTGAAACACTTGAAGGAGCTTGTCTTGATGGTCTCATCGGTCGGAGTAGAGGATGAAGCACGCGGCTTGAAGTTGCTTGTAGTAGGAGGAGGACGACTTGAACTAGTCGAAGTTGATGAGGACATCAATACCATTGTTACACCCACAGCCCCTGCTGCTATACATACTGGACCAATTACTCGAGCTCGCGCACGCCAATTGAATTATCAGGTACTTTCGTTTCTTGGTAACGATTCTAATGTTCATGAGAATATGATGCTGCCTAAATTGGATACATTTGTTTTTCTTACAAATGAAGGGCCTACCATGGACAAGAAAGATGAACCTTGGAGCAAGTTCAAGCATGGAGATGTTGGCATGCGCAAGGGGAACAAGAACGGAGTTACAAGTGATGATTCCAGGACTTTGAAGCCACCCTAATGAGTGCATGAGGCCTTGGACGAAATATACAAGATGCCACTTCATAATATTCGTCCATAGGCTATTCTAGGTGCTGCGTCACCTTATTATTGGGCCAGGCCCATGTAATTTCGAAATACTTAAGTATAGGCTGTTTTAGAGTCCGTATGTGTGGGGAAACAAGAGTTAGGGTTGATTTCGACCCCTCCACCAAGGGCCACGAAATCCCCCTCTTCCTCCATATATACAGCCCTTAGGGCCCCGCTTAGACCTTGGGTTTTGTTTAGATTAAAAGTTCGCCATAGCTGCAACTTCGCGTGCATTTCGCTTGTGTTCAACGACTGCATAAAGGCGTCACAGTAACCCCACCTTGATCAATAAAGCTTTCATCTTATATTCGCAATATCCAGATTGCAATCTCAGTTTCTTGCTTGTTCTTCGCTTGCTCGCAGGAAATGCACCTCGTGGTCAGTTGATCGTGTTCGGCGTGGTCAATAACCTCTCGGAGTTGGTTTAGCGATTGCTAAGGCGCGACGTCCTCGCACGTTCGTAGTCGGATCGTCAAAGTCGACTTCCTCCAAAGCGAAAACCAACATCTCATCGAAAGACGGGACACCTTTGCCTCTATCAGAAGTTTTCTTGTAACTTGACTTGTCGTCATTTCTTGAATAAGGGTTGGTCGATGTAGATGTTGGAGGAGTCGTTGAAGCTTGGTTGTTGGAGAGACTGTAGGTCTTGGATGATTATTTGGCGTACTTGAAGTCATCTTGCACTTGGCGTTCCGCCTTTGTAGCTTGATGCACGAGCTCAATGAGGGATGAGTATGGTTGGAAGTCGGCGATCTTCTTGATGGGATGATTGAGTCCATTTAAGAAACGTGCCATAGTTTGCTCATCATCTTCCTTGACATTGGCTCGAAACATGGCTATCTCAATTTCCTTGTAGTATTCTTCAACGCTCTTTGTTCCTTGCTTGAGTAGTTGGAGTTTCTTGAAGAGGTCGCGATTGTAGTATGTTGGTACAAAACGTGCTCGCATGACATCCTTCATTTGAGCCCAAGTGGTGATTGGAGGTTCACCTCTTGCTTGTCGTCGCTCAATGATTTGTTCCCACCATATGAGCACATAATCTTGGAACTCAAGTGATGCCATAGCGATTTTCTTCGCTTCATCGTAGTTGTGCAAACGGAAGATTTTGTCAACCTTCAATGCCCATGAGAGGTAGTCTTCGGGGTCATTGCTTCCATTGAACTTGGGCATGGTGAATTTTAGCTTGTCAGAAGCGCTGTTTTCATTATGTTGTTGGCGATGTTGATGATGACGTCCTTGACGTGGGATGTACTCGTCTTCATGTTGCTCTTGGCGCGGAGGAAGACCATGATCAACGTGTTCTTGTGGAACTTGATGTTGAAGTGGAGCTTGACGAGCTTGTGGAGGAGCTGGAGGAACTTGACGTTGTACATGAGGTTGGTAGTTCCTCTCTTGGATTTCTTCTCGAAGGGCTTCCTCTTGATTGCGCCATTCGCGATTGCGGTTGGCGACGGCTCTACTTGATTCTTGAAGGGCACGTTGCGCCTCAAGGGCTTGCGCTTCTCGTTGTTGTTGTTGAAGACGTTGAGCATTGGCGTCTTGTTCGTCTTGGTGACGACGTGCTCCTTCTTCCTCTTGTTGGCGACGAAGACGTTGCCTTTCTTGAGCTTGAGCAAAAGCCTCTTGGTTTGATCGAGGACGAGGAACTTGATCATCAACTTGCTCTTGTGAATGCTTGTCATGTAGTGGGTTGCGAGATGCATGACGGTCTTGGCGCGCGGCTCGTCGATGAGTGTTCGATGACGGTGTACTTGAGTCGTAGAAGGTGTCGTCGGAGTGTCGACTCGAGCGGCTCCGTCTTGACGAGGAAGAAGTGAAATGATGCCGGTGTCTCATCAACGTGCGGAGCTCGTCCATTCTTGCATCATTCTCTTGCTTGTGAGCCTCGAACTTGTTGTCGAAGTAGTCTCTTGTACGTTGCTCGGAGAGTCGCAAGTCGGTGGCGAGGTTGTCGATGCGGTCGCTCATTGCTTGTTGTTCTTGATGCAATGCTCGTTGTGCACCAAAGAGGTGGCTCTTGGTGACGTATGAAGACATGTCGTCGTCTTGCTCGATGAAAAGTGGGTTGGTAGAAGAACTTGGCCTATCCATCATTCCAAGCAAGATGTGAGTGGTAGAACGGAAAAGAACTTATACCAATGTACCTTTGACCGATGTTGAAAATGAATCAAGTTCACTCAAATGCGGACAATGAAATAGCACTCTTGGTACCGATTCTTGTCGGTTCTCACACCTACACAAATAAAAGCTTATGGTGGAGCTCGGTTAGGATGGTGGCACAAAATTTGATGCAATTGTAAGTGAGACTGATGCGGAGCATACCACGTTCATCCCCATGTACACTCCAACCACTCTCCAAGCCCCAAGGATACATAAGATGAGACCTCGACTATGCGCCATTGGACCCAAGGTGAACTCACTCCTCTTCGAACCGTCACTTTCCACATGTGAGACATGGCTACTACCTCATGCATGGACCTTGCATACACTCAGGTACAACCGAGACGACCATGGAGGATCCAAGGACCAAGGCCAAGCATGGAAGAGGAGAAGGAAGAAGAAGCGGAGCAAGCGGTACTACCGCCAGCCCAGCCAGTACTACCGCTTATCATCACAAGCGGCACTACCGCTCTACATCCGCCTCCACTTCCGCAAAGTCCGACAAACTTGAGATCGAACGGCTCCAGAGCGGTACTACCGCCCATCATAGCGGTACTACATGCTATGCGCCTCAAGCGGTACTACCACCAAGGACCCAGTACTACCGCCTGTCTGTGGCACAGTGTATTGGGCTGAGGCCCTTGTACCCCTTCGCCCCTAGACTATATATACTCCATCCCTTCCTCTTTCTAGGGTTAGCTTAGGTTTAGCCCATGTTTGTGTGAGAGCCTTTGCTCATCCACTTGGCTACTTCTCCTGAGCTCGGACCTCTTCGGAGAAGATCCCCAAGCGGATTCAAGACCCCTTCTAGGGTGGACCCCATCAAGACCTCCTCTCGGAGAAGAACGACTACCGCTTGTATCGCCCTTTGTTGACCTTGAATCATGTATCTCCTTTGTGTTCATCGATCTAGCACTTGTGTGATTGATCTATTGTCGGTTGAGTGAATTCTCTCGCTTTCCCGTGTTTTCCCTCTTGTTCTTCCGCTGTTCTTCGTGATTCCCGTGGGATCCGCTCCAACGTGAAAGATCGCCCACGAGGGTTCCGCCTACATCATCTATGGATCGAGCTTAGGTTGATCACGCTTTTGGAGCCCCTACCCTCTTTTTCTAGCTTGATTTTGTTGATTTCGCCCTAAATCCGAAAATCCCCACCAAAAATAGCCCCAATTTTTTTGTGATTTGTTAGTTTTGATGATGTTTTGTTGATTTTGATCCGTGGATTTGCTTGGTTTCAAGTGGATCTAGCATTCCCCCAAGTTTCCCCACTTTCCATCCACGAAATCTCTCCAATTTTGACCCAAATCATCCATTTCCGCCCCAAAATCGCTACCTATCCGGATTTGCGAAAATCCGACACGAGCGGTACTACCGCCCTTCCAAGCGGTACTACCGCTTAGCACCTCCAAGCGGTACTACCGCCCTTCCAAGCGGCACTACCGCCCCTCCCAGAGCCAGATTTTGCGAAAAAACCCGACACGAGCGGTACTACCGCCCATTCCAAGCGGTACTACCGCCCTCCTGAGCGGTACTTCCGCTCCTCCCAGTTTCAGCATCCGGAGTCCGATTTTCGCGTTCTTTAGCTCGTTTCGAAGCTATTGACATCCCCCTTCCCATAAAAATACTACCACCACCATTTGACTCCATCAAATTTTCGGAACTTTGGCATCTTTGCCTAGGGCTTCCACCGCATCCTCCGTGATAACCACCACCGACTTCCGCAACCCAACCAATTTTGTTCCCTTTGCATTTGAGGTTGTTTGAGTTGTGATTCGAGTCTCCTAAGGTGTTTAGGCTACTTAGGACGGTTACATCTTCATCAACCACCACCACCACCATAACTTCCGTGATAAGCTTGCCCACCATACACTTCCGCCACCCCAACTTAACCCAATCTTGTTATGTTGAGAGTTGTGTCTCCTAAGGTGTTTCGCTACTTAGGGACCGTGCTACCAACTCCGACACGTATAGCCCATCATTCCACTTCCGCATTGCCAAGTGCAAACCACCACCGCATTCCCGCTACCACCATTTTGACATTTGACGCTTGAGATTTTGAGTTCGCGGTTTTTCCGCTTCCTAAGGTGTTTCGCTACTTAGGGACGAGTCTCCATCATCTTGGTATCTATATCAAGAACACCGCCACTCATCATCGCAGCGACGGTAACCTCGACGACACCATTGTATATTCCCTTGCAAATTGCATTGATAACCCCTAGCCCATTTTATGCTATTTGCCTATCGAGACTAGCCATTTGAGTATTGCCGGCAACGTTACTTGTGCACATTAGTGATCTACAACATCCATTGCATACATACCATATCATCTTGGTATCATCATATCATCTTGTGTCACAAGTTTGTTCCCGCATACACACAATTGCTATCTTGGTTTGTGCATTGTGCAAAGTGGCCAAAAAAAAGAAGAGAATAAGCTTTTAAGCAAAGAAAGAAAGAGAGCAAAAAGCTTGTAAGCAACTGCCATAGCATCAAACAACATTGCATATAAGATTGTCATATCCGATCATCTTGGATCATCTTGAGAGAAACACCGGGAACTATACATACATAGCATACTTGGGATAGAAGTTTATCCATTTTGCATCTTATAGGTTGTGCACAAGTGTCGTATCCGCCTATCGAGCAATCGTGCTAGCGTCTCTCTTGAGTTGTGCAACACGAGCGTTTTCCGTGGATTCCACATTTTGTGCTCATTCCTTGGTTGCACGACCCCATTTATCTATCCGTGTGTGTTTCCGTGTGCCATTCTTTGCTATTGGTCCATTTGTTTCACTTGCGAATTTGTGAATCTCTTTCAACATTATTGACTCTTGCTAACATTTTGCATTAAATTTTGTGCCACTATCCTCACCGAGCTCCTCCATAAGCTTTACTTGTGTAGGTGTGAGAACCGACAAGGATTGGTACCAATAGTGCTATTTCATTGTCCGCATTTGAGTGAACTTGATTCATTGTCAACATCGGTCAAGGTACATTGGTATAAGTTCTTCTCTTTCTCCCACTCATATTTGCTCGAGTCTTGTGATGGATAGGCAAGGCATTTCATCTCCGGTCTTCGACAACAACGACGGCGTGAACAACTACATCACCAAAGCGCCTCTTCGATCTACAACGACAAGTGCAAGGCACACAATCAAGATTGCGAGAGCGATCGAGAACATCTCCATCAACATTCATCACTCCGAAGCAAGGAGAAGGGACTACTCGACAAGAAGCTTGCCGCACATAAAGAGGAGCAAGATGCAAGGATGGAGGAGATTAGAGCCTTGATCAAGTCTACTTCCCTTCGTCATCTTCAAGGCGGCGACATTCAAGCCACATGTCTTCGGAGCGCGGAAACGACGCAAGTGCAAATCGTTCTCGTCCACATCTACATGGCGACCACCATCACGTTCGTGATCAACATCGTCATGAAGGGCAAGTCACCTCCAAGCATCATGTGCACGACGACGATGAACGCCAAGGAGCTCAAGCACGACAACGACATCATCATCATGAAGATGCTCCACAAGTGCAAATGCACAAGTCCCAACAAGCCCTACTTCACGCCAAGTCAAAGCTTCATAAGCACAAGAGAAGACCGCGAGACGACCACCACCAAGACGGCGCTACGGCTGCATCAACTACTTCGGCATCTTCGCCAAGTGTTCTCAAGGCATCTTCGCCTTTGGACATACGTCATCTTCGCCTACTTCCCACGTGTACGCCTACATCGACTTCATCAAGTCCAAGGCGACCACCTACGAGCGAGGGTGACACTTCCATCTTCGGAAGCCCCTCAAGGAAGATGGCCGAGCATGGGAAACTTCCTTCGGTCATGGAGACGAGCTATGAGGTGCCACATCATATGGGCCTCCAACACCAAGACGGTGACAAGACGGTCGAGCAAGGGCCATCCCTTCGACCACGGCGACGGCCGAACCTCTTCAACAACATGAAGACGACGCCCACATTGGACTCATACTCCGAGTCAAGCTACGCGACCGCAGATGGAGACATTTGCACCTACATCTCTCCAAGCACCCACATATGTCGAGATGCCCCAATTGCCATGTGAGGAGAGCCACCACCACATGAGTGACATGAGTGACTACACCATACGTGACATTGAGAGCATTTCCTATGAGAGGATGAGTGTGACCACCACTAGCCCCACACATGAGAGCATGCCACACATCCTATGTGAGGTTGAGCGCCATTTGAGTGACTCCACCCACCATACGAGTGAGAGCATCCTTGAGGGAGTGAGTGAGCCACAACACTTAGTGAGTGAGGTAGTTGACACGGCACATGAGGCCACTATGATTTCTAACGACTTAACCTCTACTCCTAGTGTGTTTTCTTCTTTGGTGCTAGGTCTCCTACATGACTACACGCCTATCCTTGACGAGTCTATTCCTCCATTGGAGACGACGATGGCCATGGTGGACGATGATACACCCCCCACATGGTTCCATCAAGATGAAGATGACAATGATTGGATCTTCGACACCTCACCTACAACGCATGAGCTACGCTCCGAAGGTAACATAGGTGACGGTGCTTCTCTTGTCCCACTAGAGGACTATCTTACCAATGATTTCTCCCATGATGTTGATCCACCTATTACCTTGCTTCATGCTAGTGAAACTTCTTCATGCCTTGAATTACCTATTTATGATGAATATGATGATGAGCATGATGAGTTGCCTAGTTGTGATGCTATGCTCCATAGGACATCTTGTGAAAATTCTATTGGTCACTTCATGTTTGACAATCCATTGAACTTGTCATATGCTATGAGTGAGATCTCCCATATTGCATCATTACAATCTCAACATAGTAACTATGCATGCCCCATTAAAATCAATCCCATTTGCACTTATGGCATAGATGACGAGATGATGGTCATTGGCCTTTGCTTCTCTTGTGATGATATTGCCATGCTTCCTTTACATGATTTATGCAATTCATCTACTATGTCATGCCATGATCACATTGAACCAAATATGCTTTGTTTTGGATGTTGTCAATATTCTCCATGTGATGTTTCCATTAATGCTCATGAGGAGACCCCCATAGTTTCCACATGCATATTAGGAGATTTTGATTCGTCCCATATTTTGCATGATTTCCATGATTGCTTGCACCATATGCATTCCATGAATAACAATGCTCTAGATATTGCTCATGATGCATTACATCCTTTGAGTCTCCATTATGCAATACAAAATAACAAACCTATCATGATGGATGACATGTTTCTATATCACGCATCTCATTTATTTGAGCATTGGATATTTTGTGCTAACCGACACATGCATGTGCGCATCATGATGGATGATGTGTACATATACCATGCACACACAATTTTTCCTTTGTCTTTGTTTTGTGTAGGTACTCATGTATACTCGTCAACTTCTCAATCCCATGAGTTGACGAAACGAGCTCTTGAGAGCAATGATGCTTTGGGGTCCCGTGGACTATCCTTACCACCGCTCCCTTCGCGCAAGGACTACGCGCATCTCTTCTACTTGGCTCTCACACGGCTATGGGCTATTTACCACTTGCCACCTTATGCTCATTTTACCGTGTTCACTTTGCATGTTATGCTTGCTTCTATGCCTTTGCCATGCAATTGTGACCCTTGCTTGCATATACCCATGATTCACCATTATGCTACTCCTATGTGTATTTGCATGCTTGGTGGAGATCCTTGTTGCTATTGCCATGTTTATCATGTGCCCCATGCTATTGATGCTATTTTGCTCATATCTTGCCTTCATGCTTGTGACATGTCATGTGAAGTATTCATGCACACTATTTGCACCCATGACATGATTGCCTTGATTCCTTCTAGTACGTTGCATCTTCACACTACTAGCTTGCTTCACCTGATTGATATGATTGCTTCCTATGTTGCATCACCCATGTTCCACTATTACTTGCTTTCTTGGGTTGATGACATATATGTTCATGCCTCCCACATGATATATCTTGATCATTGTCTCTTGTGTCCATTAGTTGCCTCTTTCATATGTATTGAGTGCAACCATACTATGCTTATTGATCTTGGAGACTTTGACATATTACTTGTGATGCATGCTTGTTTGATTGAGCCTATTGCATTTGGTTGTTCTTGCATCATATGCCTCCATACTATGACACGCTCCCTTGAACTTTCTTATGATGAGCATGATGCATACACTTGTTGGGTATCTTACCACACGAATGATAGGTTTTGCACTTCCGCTAACCTCATTTGTTTTTCCGAGTGTTTGTCATGTTCTTTCATTTTGAAGGATTCACAAGGCGGTGCCGTTATGCGACATATTGGATATGTGAAGACATACATGATGTACGACTCCAACATCTTTGGGAACTTTCTTGAGGTGAACTCCTTCCCTTTAAGCCATCCTCAAATACGCATATTGGATGGGTCATTCTTTCATTGTTGTTTCCTTCTTGTTGTCTACATGATACATCTCGCGAACGGAGGATCGACATTGGAGATTGGCTCTATGGACCTTCACATTGAGGAGCGCTCGGACTTATTGGATGCACCTTCGGTTTTCCACTCTTGCCACAACATCGAGCATTGGTATACCAACACCTCCATATTTGTTGATTGTGCTCATACTCATGCTCGATGGACATATCATACTCACCACAAATTTGCGTCTTATGCATGGATTGACTCACATTATGATTGCCTTGTTGCACCTATTCCCATGTCATCCATGATATATGAACTTGTGCATTTTCTTAGCAAATTTGTTGTGATCTTCCTTGAGGGCATATTCATACATCATGATCATATTGCCCATCATCAATTGCATGATATCATACACATGTTGAGCATCCATTGCCATATTCATGCTATTGATAAACCATCTCTCTATGACATCATTTTGCACAATGGTAGAATTTGTCGCTTTGTGCACCATGCTTTGGTTCCCATGAATGCTTTACATGTCATTTTACATCATTTGGATAAGCATCTCATGCTTTGTCATGAACAATCTTGCCGCACGGACTCATTTTTACATGATGGACACTTTGTGGGCGCTAACCATTGTATTTCCGAGTGTCGTTTGTGTTTGCTCTCTTTGCATGTCTACAATCCCGACGACACCGTGGACTACTTGGATTGCGCCATGTCTTCAACTTCGTCCAACTACAAGTCCGTCTACGACAACCGTTTCCATGGTGATGTGGATCACGGTCCGAGGTCGGATCTTTCCCAAGGGAGGGGAGATGATGCGGAGCATACCACGTTCATCCCCATGTACACTCCAACCACTCTCCAAGCCCCAAGGATACATAAGATGAGACCTCGACTATGCGCCATTGGACCCAAGGTGAACTCACTCCTCTTCGAACCGTCACTTTCCACATGTGAGACATGGCTACTACCTCATGCATGGACCTTGCATACACTCAGGTACAACCGAGACGACCATGGAGGATCCAAGGACCAAGGCCAAGCATGGAAGAGGAGAAGGAAGAAGAAGCCGGAGCAAGCGGTACTACCGCTTGTGCCAGCCGGTACTACCGCTTATCATCACAAGCGGCACTACCGCTCTACATCCGCTCCACTTCCGCAAAGTCCGACAAACTTCGGAGATCGAACGGCTCCAGAGCGGTACTACCGCCCATCATAGCGGTACTACCGCTTGCGCGCCTCAAGCGGTACTACCACCAAGGACCGTACTACCGCCTGTCTGCAGACAAAGGTATTGGGCCGAGGCCCTTGTACCCCTTCGCCCCCTAGACTATATATACTCCATCCCCTTCCTCTTTCTAGGGTTAGCTTAGGTTTAGCTCATGTTTGTGTGAGAGCCTTTGCTCATCCACTTGGCTACTTCTCCTCGGAGCTCAGGACCTCTTCGGAGAAGATCCCCCAAGCGGATTCAAGACCCCCTTCTAGGGTGGACCCCATCAAGACCTCCTCTCGGAGAAGAACGACTACCGTTTGTATCGTCCTTTGTTGACCTTGAATCATGTATCTCCCTTTGTGTTCATCGATCTAGCACTTGTGTGATTGATCTATTGTCGGTTGAGTGAATTCTCTCTCGTTTTCCCCGTGTTTTCCCTCTTGTTCTTCCGCGTGTTCTTCGTGATTCCCCGTAGGATCCGCTCCAACGTGAAAGATCGTCCACGTAGGGTTCCGCCCTACATCAGAGACTCAATAAAGTTGGAAATGATTCACAAATTTGCAAATGCAACAAGTAGACCAATAGTAAGATATGGTATACAGAAACCCACGCGCAAATAGATAATATGGGGCTATGCAACCAAGTGATAGAGGCAAAGGTGTCCCGATGTTTCGATGAGATGGTGGCTATCGTTTCTGTGGGAGTCGACCTTGACGATCCGACTACGAACGTGCGAGACGTCGCGCCTTAGCAATCGCTAAACCAACTTCCGAGGGTTATTGACCACGCCGAGCACGATCAACGACCACGAGGGTCTGCTTCCTGCGAGCAAACGAAGAACAAGCAAGAAACTGAGATTGCAATCTGGATATTGCGAATATAAGATGAAAGCTTTATTGATCAAGGTGGGGTTCTGTGGCGCCTTTGTCCAGTCGTTGAACACAAACGGCACGCGAAGTTGCAGCTATGGCGAACTTTTAATCTAAACAAAACCCAAGGTCTAAACGGTGCCCTAAGGGCTGTATATATGGAGGAAGAGGGGGAATTTCGTGGCCCTTGGTGGAGGGGTCCAAATCAACCCTAACTCTTGTTTCCCCACACATACGGACTCTAAAAACAGCCTATACTTAAGTATTTCGAAATTACATGGGCCTGGCCCACTAATAAGGTGATGCAGCACCTAGAACAAGCATGGAGATAATGCCATGCGCAAGGGGAACAAGAACGGAGTTACAAGTGATGATTTCAGGACTTTGAAGCCACCATAATGGGTGCATGAAGCCTTGGACGAAATATACAAGATGCTACTTCATAAATGTCGTCCCGAGGCTATTCTAGGTGCTGCGTCACCTTATTAGTGGGCCAGGCCCATGTAATTTCAAAATACTTAAGTATAGGCTGTTTTAGACTCAGTATGTGTGGGGAAACAAGAGTTAGGGTTGATTTGGACCCTCCACCAAGGGCCACGAAATTCCCCCTCTTCCTCCATATATACAGCCCTTAGGGCACCGTTTAGACCTTGGGTTTTGTTTAGATTAAAAGTTCGCCATAGCTGCAACTTCGCGTGCCGCTTGTGTTCAACGACTGCATAAAGGCGCCACAGTAACCCCACCTTGATCAATAAAGCTTTCATCTTACATTCGCAATATCCAGATTGCAATCTCAGTTTCTTGCTTGTTCTTCGCTTGCTCGCAGGAAATGACCTCGTGGTCAGGTTGATCGTGCTCGGCGTGGTCAATAACCTCTGGAGTTGGTTTAGCGATTGCTAAGGCGCGACGTCCTCAAGACGTCAGTAGTCGGATCGTCAAAGTCGACTTCCTCCAAAGCGAAAACCAACATCTCATCGAAAGACGGGACACCTTTGCCTCTATCAATATGTGAGAATGCTATGGGGGCAAACTCATGAGCAAGACGAATAGCATGGTTGCACTCAATACATGGCAAATCTAGCATGAGGGAGGCAACATATGGAGATATGTGACAAGAAGCAATAACAATGATGTGCAAAGCATGTAGATGGTTGTCATCAACCGCATGAAATGGTGATGCAACATAAGCAAGCATAGGAATCAAGTCGTGCAAACTAGTGGAGCGAAGATGCAACACACTAAAAGAAATCATGGCAATCATGTCATGTAAACAAATAATAGGTATAGGGAATGCACATGACATATCGCAAGCACGAACACGAAGCAAGATGAAAGGATCATCATAGGAATGGGTCATGAATAGAACATGGCAATAGCAAGTGATATCTCCACCAAGCTTGCAAATACACATACAAATATGAGAGTCAATCATCATGTGTAAAGCAAAGTATGGGTCACAAATGCATGGAAAAGGCATAGGGATGGGCATATCATACAAAGTGAACATGGAAAGATGGGCATAGAATATGTAATGGACAATAACCCATAACCATGTGAGGGCCATGTAAAAGAGATGCACGAAGTGTTTGCGCGAAGTGAGCGGTGGGAAAGGCAATCCATGGGATCCCAAATCATCGTTGCTCTCTAGAGCTCGTTTTGTCAACTCGTGGGATAGCGAGGTCGACAAGTATTCATGGGTACCTACACAAAAGAGACACAAGCCAAAGAAATTGTGCGCTTGGTAAATGTACACATCATCCATCATGATGTGTATGTGCACATGTGAGTTAGCACAAGATAAGCATCGCTCAAAGAAATTTGATGCATGGTATAAGAACATGTCATCCATCATGAAAGAATAGTTATTATGTATGACACGATAGGGACACAAATTGAGAATGCAGATAGCATTTTCATTCATGGGGAGCATATGGTGCACACAAGTATTGATAGAGGCAAAGGTGTCCCGATGTTTCGATGAGATGGTGGCTATCGTTTTTGTGGGAGTCGACCTTGACGATCCGACTACGAGCGTGCGAGACGTCGCGCCTTAGCAATCGCTAAACCAACTTCCGAGGGTTATTGACCACGCCGGAGCACGATCAACCTGACCACGAGGGCCTGTTTCCTGCGAGCAAACGAAGAACAAGCAAGATACTGAGATTGCAATCTGGATATTGCGAATATAAGATGAAAGCTTTATTGATCGAGGTGGGGTTCTGTGACGCCTTTGTCTGGTCGTTGAACACAAACAAAGTACGCGAAGTTGCAGCTATGGCGAACTTTTAATCTAAACAAAACCCAAGGTCTAAACGGTGCCCTAAGGGCTGTATATATGGAGGAAGAGGGGGGAAATTTCGTGGCCCTTGGTGGAGGGGTCCGAAATCAACCCTAACTCTTGTTTCCCCACACATACGGACTCTAAAAACAGCCTATACTTAAGTATTTCGAGATTACATGGGCCTGGCCCAATAATAAGGTGACGCAGCACCTAGAATAGCCTATGGACGAATATTATGAAGTGGCATCTTGTATATTTCGTCCAAGGCCTCATGCACTCATTAGGGTGGCTTCAAAGTCCTGGAATCATCACTTGTAACTCCGTTTGTTCCCTTATGCATGCCAACATCTCCATGCTTGAACTTGCTCCAAGGTTCATCTTTCTTGTCCATGGTAGGCCCTTCATTTGTAAGCAAAACAAATGTATCCAATTTAGGCAGCATCATATTCTCATGAACATTGGAATCGTTACCAAGAAACGAAAGTACCTGATAATTCAATTGGCGTGCGCGAGCTCTAGTAATTGGTCCAGTATGTATAGCAGCAGGGGTTGTGGGTGTAACAATGGTATTGATGTCCTCATCAAGTATGGGGATCATGCAATGAATGGGATGGATCAAATTCTCCTAACATGTATGAGGAAACTATGGGGGCCTCCTCATGAGTAATAGCGGAAACATCACATGGAGAAAATGCACAACATCCAAAACAATGCATATCCGAAGCTAGGAGGGCATGGCATGGCATATGAGATAAAGGATGCAAAGGGAGCATATCAATATCATCACAAGAAAAACAAATGCCAATAACCATGGGCTTGTCATCTATGCCATATGTGCAAATTGGGTTTATTTTAATGGCATATGCATAGTCACTATGAAGAGATTGCAAATAAGACATATGATGGATCTCATGCATAGCATATGACAAGTCAAGCGGATTAGCAAACATGATGTGACCTAAAGAATTGTCACAAGAAATCCTATGTAACATGGCATCACAACTAATAGACTCCACATGAGAATCATCATATTCATCATAAATGGGCAAATCATCACATGGGGAAATCATACTAGCATGAAGCATGGTACTAGGTGGATCAACATCATGCAAGCAATCAATCTCAAGAATGTCCACTAGTGGGACTAGAGCATCACCGTCACCTATGTTACCTTTGTCATTCCACTCAAGTGGTGTAGGTGAGGTGGGAAAGACCAAATTGTGGTCATCTTCATCTTGATGGAACCATGTGGGGGGTGCATCATATTCCACCATGGCCATCGTCTTGTCCAAAGGGAGAACGAAGTCGTCGAGGATCGGCGCGTCATCATAAATGGGACCTAGCACCAAATGAGAAGACACAATAGAGGTAGAGGTCAAGTTGTTAGAAATGCAAATGGCCTCACTAGACCTATCAACTATCTCACTCTCTCTATGTGGTGGTTCACTCACTCCCTCAAAATAGGTGCACTCAAACTCACGTATGGTGGAGTCACCATCTCACTCAAGTGGTGGGGTTGTGGCTCTCCTCACATGGGAATTGGGGCAACACATATATGGGGCTAGTGGTGAAGTCACTCTCACTCTCAATATGGTGGCTCAAGTCACTCAAGTCATCGGATGTCGCCGTGGGTCAAGGGGGAATCCCATGCTCAACCGCCTCGTAGTCGTCGTCGTGGATGAAGGCCGAAGATGGCACATCATCGCTCTCGTCGTGGATGAAGGCCGAAGATGGCTCAACATCGCTCTCGCCTCCTAAGATGGAAGCATCATCCTTGCTCGTCACCTTGTCGCTTGCCTCCAAAGCTTGGTCCTTGAAGGTCTCCGTAGTCGTACTTGTCGCCGTACCATCTTGAAAAGAGTCAAGGTAGACTCGGCATCATCAATGCCACAAAGATGGATGGCGGTGAAGTCACACTTGGGAGCATCGTCTTGGAGCTTGTCGGGCTTGGACATCATGGTGGTACTAGCCTCATGCTTGTTGTAGAGCTTGGTCGCCGCGAAGTGTGCTTGGGGTGGAGAAGCCTTGGCCTTCATGAGTTCTTGTTCCACCTTGAGAGCACCAATGTAGTAGTCGTCAATGGACTTGTAGTTCTCGAGGAAGATGGTCTTGGAGATGTCGTTGTGCAATCCCATCATGAAGTGGAACTTCATCGAAATGGGGTCGCCCACGCCACTCGTCAGCAAGGCAATCTTCATCTCCTTGAAGTACTTGTCGATGGACTTGGATCCTTGGATGGTGTTCTCCAATTGGCGCCGGTTGTTCAAGGTAGGTTGGAGGCACGAACTCTCGCCGCAAAGCTCTCTTCATCTTGGACCAACTCATCTCGTAGCACTCAAGGTGTGTGAAGCCACCATGTCGAGGCGTAGTCGTGGAAGTTTCTTGTGGCGCACTTCACTTGATCTTCGGGAGGAACTTGATGTAGCTTGAGGTTGTCGTCCATCAAACGCTCCCACTCGAGGTACTCCTCGGGTTCTTGAGTCCCATAGAAAGGAATCTCGTGGTCGATGTCGAGGTCGTAGTAGCTCGTGGAAGTCGCGGACTTGAGCTTGGGGAGCTTCTCTTGAGCGTAGTCTTGGGGTGCTTGTTGGCGAAGATGCCGAATATCCGAAGGCGAAGATGCCTTGAAGTCGCTTGGCGAAGATGCCAAGGGAGATGGTGAAGTCGTTGAGCGTTTGTTGGTGTTGAGCTCTTGACCTTCACGTTCTTGTTGATGATGGTGTCGATGCCGATGTGATCTTGCCGGAGACGGTAGCTCGAAAGCATGTGCTCTTGAGCGTCTTCTCGAAGATGAGGAAGATCGCTTGTAGGACTTGATGAGGGATTTGATCTCCTCCATTTTAGGTTGCATCTTGGCGTCGTAGTTGTTTTCCATGGCATCGAACTCGTCGTTGTTGTTGTAGACCGGAGATGAAATGCCTTGCCTATCCATCACAAGACTCGAGCAAATATGAGTGGGAGAAAGAGAAGAACTTATACCAATGTACCTTGACCGATGTTGAAAATGAATCAAGTTCACTCAAATGCGGACAATGAAATAGCACTATTGGTACCAATCCTTGTCGGTTCTCACACCTACACAAGTAAAGCTTATGGAGGAGCTCGGTGAGGATAGTGGCACAAAAATTTAATGCAAAATGTTAGCAAGAGTCAATAATGTTGAAAGAGATTCACAAATTCGCAAGCGAAACAAGTAGACCAATAGCAATATGAGGCACACGGAAACACACACACGGATAGATAAATGGGGCCGTGCAACCAAGGAATGAGCTCAAAATGTGGAATCCACCAAAACGCTCGCGTTGCACAACTCAAGAGAGACGCTAGCACGATTGCTCAATAGGCGGATACGACACTTGTGCACAACCTATAAGATGCAAAATGGATAAATTTTCTATCCCAAGTATGCTATGTATGTATGGTTCCCGGTGTTTCTCTCACAATGATCCAAGATGATCAAGTATGATAATCTTATATACAATATGGTATGATGCTATGGCACTTGCTTACAAGCTCTTTCCTCTCTTTCTTTTGCTTAAAAGCTTTATTTCTTTTCTTTTTTTTTTCAATGGCGACTTTGCACAATGCACAAACCAAGATAGCAATTGTGTGTATGCGGGAACAAACTTGAGACACAATGGATGATATGATACCAATATGATATGGTATGGTATGTAATGGGAGGTATGATCACTAATGTGCACAAGTAACGTTGCCGGCAATACTCAAATGGCTAGTCTCGATAGGCAAGTAACGCAAAAGTAAGGCTAGGGGTTAACAATGCAATGGCAAAGGGAATATACAATGGAGGGATACCACGATACCAAGATGATATGGAGGTTACCGTCCGACGATGATGAGTGGCGGTGTTCTTGATGTAGATACCAAGATGATGATAGATGATGTAGACTCGTCCCTAAGTAGCCGAAACACCTTAGGAAACGGAAAAACCGCGAACTCAAAATCTCAAACGTCTAATGTCAAAATGGTGGTAGCGGGAATGCGGTGGTGGTTTGCACTTGGCAATGCGGAAGTGGGATGATGGGCTATACATGTGTCGGAGTTGAAGTTGCCGTCCCTAAGTAGCCGAAACACCTTAGGAGACACAAGCCACAACTCAAACAAGCTCAAACAACTATTGGGTTAAGTTGAGGTGGTTGAAGTGTATGGTGGGCAAGGTTATGTGGAAGTGGTGGTGGTGGTTGATGAAGAAGCAATCGTCCCTAAGTAGCCGAAACACCTTAGGAGACTCGAATCACTACTCAAGCAACCACTAACGCTATGGGGAACAAAATTGGTTAGGTTGCGGAAGTCGGTGGTGGCTATGCGGATGATATGGTGGAAGGCCTAGGCAAACTTGCCAAATTTTCAAAAATTTGATGGAGTCAAATGGTGGTGGTAGTATTTTTATGGGAAGGGGGATGTCAATAGCTTCAAAACGAGCTAAAGAACATCAAAATCAGACTCCGGATGAATTAGTTATGGCCGAAACGGTGAAACGGAGAAAACAGAAATCTCAGGGGCCGGATATCCGGGGGTCGGGGCCGGATTTCCGGGGGTGAATGTCCAGAATCGAGCGGATTTGATGCTCCAGGGCCCGGATGTCCGGCTTGGGGCCTGGATGTCCGGCCGGATGGCCCGGATGTCCGGCCGGAGGCCCGGATGTCCGGCCCGACGGATGCCGATCTCGTTTGGGGCGGAAATTTTCGAATTGGGGGCGGAAATTGATGATTTCAAGGTCAAAATTTGATGGATTTCGTGGAGGAAAGATGGGGAAACTTGGGGAAATGCTAGATCCACTCGAAACCAAGCAAATCCATGGATCAAAATCAACAAAACATCATCAAAACTAACAAATCACAAAAAAAATTGGGGCTATTTTTGGTGGGGATTTTCGGATTTAGGACGAAATCAACAAAATCAAGCTAGAAAAAGAGGGTAGGGCTCCAAAACGTGATCAACCTAAGCTCTGATCCATAGATGATGTAGGGCGGAACCCTACGTGGACGATCTTTCACGTTGGAGCGGATCCTACGGGGAATCACGAAGAACACGCGGAAGAACAAGAGGGAAACACGGGGAAAACGAGAGAGAATTCACTCAACCGCCACCCCTTGCTCCTATATAAGTAGTGATGTAGGGAGGAACCCTACGTGGACGATCTTTCACGTTGGAGCGGATCCTACGGGGGAATCACGAAGAACGAGCGGAAGAACACGAGGAAATCACGGGGAGGAACGAGGGAAAACACTCAACCAACAAGGAATCGGTCACACAAATGCTAGATCAAAGAACACAAAGAGAGATACATGATTCAAGGTCAACAAAGGACGATACAAACGGTAGCCGTTCTTCTCCGTGAGGAGGTCTTGAGGTTGGTCTTCTCCGCAAAGGGAGGTCTTGAATCCAAGGTGGATCGTCTCCGAAGAGGGGCCGCGGTCTCTCTCGTGGAGTAGATCCGGTATGGATGAGCGAAGCTCTATCTAATGAGCTAAATCAACGCTAACCCTAAAAAGAGGAAGGGGATGAAGTATATATAGTCTCGGGGGCGAAGCGGTACAAGGGACAAGTCCGGATGCATCACAGCAGTGGGGAGGCCGGATGTCCGGCGTCGGGCCCGATGTCCGGACTTTCGAGACGCCGGATGTCCGGCTGGGGGCGGATGTCCGGCTGGCGGGTCTGGTTCGGCAGAATCGGTGGGGCGCCGGATTTCGGGCGGGCCGGATATCCGGGGCCGTGGGAGGCCGGATGTCCGGGCTCGGGGCCCGATGTCCGGCCGAGAGGGAGGCCTTCGCCCGGGTGCCACACGCCGGATTTCGGGGGAAGGCGGATGTCCGGCTTTGGTGAGGGGCGGATGTCCGGCCGGCGCTGATGTCCGCCGCCAGTAGCCAGGAGCTCCGTCTTCTTCCGCTGCCGCTTCGAGGCTTCCCTCGCGACGGTGTAGTCGTTCCTTGGCGCTTGCACTCCTCCTTGACATCCGAGAAGCTCCAACAATACCTATGCATGCACACGGGGGAAGTGTCATGTAGTATACCATCCTCGAAGGGGTCAAGTGAGCACGTGTAAAGGAGAAGATTCACCTTTGTGTATGTGAAGAAGAGGTCGCACGTGTCACTTGCCAAACGGACTCTTGACATGGTGATGACCGTAGGATGCTCCGCATCAGTGTGTGAAGCCACCATGTCAAGGCGTAGTCGTGGAAGTTTCTTGTGGCGCACTTCACTTGATCTTCGGGAGGAACTTGATGTAGCTTGAGGTTGTCGTCCATCAAACGCTCCCACTCGAGGTACTCCTCGGGTTCTTGAGTCCCATAGAAAGGAATCGCATGGTCGATGTCGAGGTCGTAGTATCTCGGTGAAGTCGCGGACTTGAGCTTGGGGAGCTTCTCTTGAGCGAAGCCTTTAGGTTCTTGTTGGCGAACATGCCGTATGTCCGTAGGCGAAGATGCCTTGAAGTCGCTTGGCGAAGATGCCAAGGGAGATGGTGAAGTCATTGAGCGGTTGTTGATGTAGAGCTCTTGACCTTCACGTTCTTGTTGGTGATGGTGTCGATGCCGATGTGATCTTGCCGGAGACGGTAGCTCGGAAGCATGTGCTCTTGAGCGTCTTCTCGAAGATGAGGAAGATCGCTTGTAGGCCTTGATGAGGGCTTTGATCTCCTCCATTTGAGCTTGCATCTTGCCGTCGGAGTTGTTGTTCGTGGCATCGAACTCGTCGTTGTTGTTGTAGACCGAAGGTGAAATGCCTGGCCTATCCATCACAAGACTCGAGTAGAGGTGAGTAGGAAATGAGATAAACAATACCAAGTTACCTTTTCCCAAAGTTGAGGATGTATCCCGTTTCACTCAATGTGAAATGAAAGAATAGTGGAATTGGTACCGGACTTGTTCACTCACACCTATCAAGTAAAGCTTATGGTAGAGCTCTGTGAGGATAGTGGCACAAAAATTTGATGCAAAATGTTAGCAAGAGTCAATAATGTTGAAAGAGATTCACAAATTCCCAAGCGAAACAAGTAGACCAATAGCAATATGTGGCACACGGAAACACACACACGGATAGATAAATGGGGTCGTGCAACCAAGGAATGAGCACAAAATGTGGAATCCACGGAAAACGCTCGTGTTGCACAACTCAAGAGAGACGCTAGCACGATTGCTCTATTGGCGGATACAACACTTGTGCACAACCTATAAGATGCAAAATGGGTAAACTTCTATCCCAAGTATGCTATGTATGTATGGTTCCCGGTGTTTCTCACAAGATGATCCAAGATGATCGAGTATGATAACATATGATATATTGTGATGCTATGGCTATTGCTTACAAGCTCTTTGCTCACTCTTTTGCTTAAAAGCTTTATTCTCTTTTTTTTATGTATGGCCACTTTGCGAAATGCACAAACCAAGATAGCAATTGTGTATATGCGGGAACAATCTCGTGACACAAGAGATGATATGATACCAATATGATATGGTATGTATGCAATGGAAGGTGTAGACCACTAATGTGCACAAGTCACGTTGCCGGCAATACTCAAATGGCTAGTCTCGATAGGCAAGTAATGCAAAATGGGATAAGGGGTTATCAATGCAATTGCAAGGGTAATATACAATGGTGTCGTCGAGGTTACCGTCCTTGGCGATGATGAGTGGCGGTGTTCTTGATGTCGAGCCGTTCCTAGTTAGCCGAAACACCCTAGGAAACGGAAAAACCGCAAGCTCAAAATCTCAAAGGCAAATGTCAAATGGTGGTAGCGGAAAGCGGTGGTGGTTTGCACTTGGCAATGCGGAAGTGGAATGATGGGCTATACACATGTCGGAGTTGAAGTTGCCGTCCCTAAGTAGCCGAAACACCTTAGGAGACACAAGCCACAACTCAAAGAAGCTCAAACAACTATTGGGTTAAGTTGGGGGTGGCGGAAGTGTATGGTGGGCACGCCTATGCGGAAGTGCTGGTGGTGGTTGATGAAGAAGCAATCGTCCCTAAGTAGCCGAAACACCTTAGGAGACTCGAATCACTACTCTAACAACCTCAAATGTAATGGGGTGCAATATGGGTTAGGTTGCGGAAGTCGGTGGTGGTAATGCGGATGATATGGTGGAAGGCCTAGGCAAACTTGCCAAATTTTCAAAAATTTGATGGAGTCAAATGGTGGTGGTAGTATTTTTATGGGATGGGGGATGTCAATAGCTTCAAAACGAGCTAAAGAACTTCAAAATCGGACTCCGGATGAATTAGTTATGGCCGAAACGGTGAAACGGAAAAAACTGAAATCCCAGGGGCCGGACATCCGGGGGTCGGGCCGGATTTCCGGGACCTGATGTCCAGAACTGCGCGCGAAATGCGCTTCAGGAGCCGGATTTCCGGGCTAATGGCCGGATTTCCGGGATGGCCGGATGTCCGGGGCTCGGGCGGATGTCCGGGCTCCAAATCCGAGGATGAACTCGAGGAACTCGATTTTGGGGCGGAAATTGATGATTTCGGGGGCAAAATTGGAGAGATTTCATGGAGGAAAGATGGGGAAACTTGGGGAGATGCTAGATCCACTTGAAACCAAGCAAATCCATGGATCAAAATCAACAAAACATCATCAAACCAACAAATCACAAAAAAATTTGGGGCTATTTTTGGTGGGGATTTTCGGATTTAGGACGAAATCAAGCAAAAGAAGGCTAGAAAACGGTGGGAGGGACTCCAAATACGTGATAAACGTGGCTCATGATACCATATGATACGGGGCTAACCCGGTGTAGGCCGATCTTTCACGTTTGGAGTGGGATCCCTCGAAGAACACGATGAACACGGGGAAGAACGAAGAGCAATCACAAGGGGAAACACTCAAGAACAAGTCTAATCACACATCCACTAGACAATCAAACACACATGATCCACAAGGTACACGAACAACAAAGGGAAACATACAAGGTAGAGTTCATCTCCGTGAGGAGGTCTTGAAGGGGTCCGCCCAAGAGGGGGTCTTGATGATATATCCCGCAGGATCTTCTCCTAGATGGAGGTCTTGGCCTCCAATGGAGTAGGGGTCTCTCTCTCTCAAGAGTAGAGGTAGGAGCAAAGCTCACCTAAGTATGAGCTATCATATTGCTCACCCTAACTAGAGGAAGGGGATGGAGTATATATAGGCTAGTCCACGAAGGGGTAAGTGAGGAGGGGATACATGGGCCTTTGGCCCGACTCTGCGCGCAGGCAGGCGCCGGATGTCCGGGCTGGCGGCCGGATGTCCAGGCGTTCGCGGGAGGCCGGATGTCCGGGCATGGGCGGATGTCCGGCTGGTGAGGTCGGCCTCGGTGCTCTCTGGATAGGGGCGCTCGGTTTCGGGCTGTGGCGGATGTCCGGCTGTCGGGAGGCGCCGGATGTCCGGGCCTGTAGGTACTTGGCGGTCAAGGCTCTTGTGGGTGAAGCTCCGGGGCCGGATGTCCGGTCCCGCCGGATGTCCGGGTCCTCTTTGTCTCCATCTTCTTTCGCTGCCGCTTCGTGCTTCCCTTGCGGATGGTGTAGTTGTTCCTTGGCGCTTGCACTCCTCCTCAACATCCGTGAAGCTCCGACAATACCTATGCATGCACACGGGAGAAGTGTCAAGTAGTATACCATCCTTGAAGGGGTCAAGTGAGCACGTATAAAGGAGAAGATTCACCTTTGAGTATGTGAAGTAGAGGTCGCACGTGTCACTTGCCAAACGGACTCTTGACATGGTGATGACCGTAGGATGCTCCGCATCACCAACCATGCACCATACCGTACCAATCCAGAGGAGACGAAGGAGATTATGCGTCAAGTACAGGTGCTGCTCGACAAAGGTTATATACGCGAATCTCATAGTCCTTGTGTTGTTCCTATTATACTAGTGCCTAAAAAGGATGGTACGTCGCGTATGTGTGTTGATTGTATAGGCATTAATAATATTACTATTCGTTATCGTCATCCTATTCCTAGGCTAGATGATATGCTTGATGAATTGAGTGGCTCTACAATATTCTCCAAAGTTGATTTGCATAGTGGATACCATCAAATTCGTATGAAATTGGGAGATGAATGGAAAACAACATTTAAAACTAAGTTTGGTTTGTATGAGTGGTTAGTCATGCCTTTTAGGTTAACTAATCCACCTAGTACTTTCATGAGAATAATGAACGAAGTTTTACGTGCTTTCATTGGACGATTTGTGGTAGCCTATTTTGATGATATACTGATTTATAGCATATCTTTGGAAGAACATTTGGAACATTTACGTGTTGTTTTTAATGCTCTACGTGATGCACGTTTGTTTGGTAACCTTGGGAAGTGCACCTTTTGCACCGATTGAGTATCTTTTCTTGGCTATGTTGTTACTCCACAGGGAATTGAAGTTGATAAAGCCAAGATTGAAGCTATTGAGAGTTGGCCGCAGCCAAAAACGGTCACACAAGTGAGGAGATTTCTTGGACTCGCTGGTTTCTATAGGCGTTTTGTGAGAGATTTTAGCACCATTGCTGCACCTCTCAATGAGCTTACAAAGAAGGATGTGCCTTTTGTTTGGGGTACCGCACAGGAAGAAGCCTTCACGGTATTGAAAGATAAGTTGACACATGCTCCTTTACTCCAACTTCCTGATTTTAATAAGACTTTTGAGCTTGAATGTGATGCTAGTGGAATTGGATTAGGAGGTGTGTTATTACAAGATGGCAAACCTGTTGCATACTTTTCTAAAAAATTGAGTGGGCCTAGTCTGAACTGTTTTACTTATGATAAAGAATTATATGCTCTTGTTCGGACTTTAGAGACATGGCAACATTATTTATGGCCCAAAGAATTTGTTATACATTCTGATCATGAATCTTTGAAACATATTAAAAGTCAAGCTAAACAGAATCTTAGACATGCTAAATGGGTTGAATTCATTGAGACTTTCCCTTATGTCAATTAACACAAGAAGGGTAAAGAAAATGTTATTCCTGATGCTTTGTCTCGTCGATATACTATGCTTTCACAACTTGACTTCAAAATATTTGGTTTGGAGACCATCAAAGATCAATCTGTGCATGATACTGATTTTAAAGATGTAATGCAGAATTGTAAAGAAGGAAGAACATGGAACAAACTATGCATTCCTGCTAGCTCTTTTCGTCTTTTGTTGTTGCAGGAGACGCATGGAGGAGGATTAATGGGACAGTTTGGCGTGAAGAAGACGGAGGACGTACTTGCTACACATTTCTTTTGGCCAAAGATGAGACGGGATGTTGAGCGTTTTGTTGCTCGCTGCACTACATGTCAAAAAGCTAAGTCACGACTCAATCCTCATGGTTTATATATGCCTTTGCCTGTGCCTAGTGTTCCTTGGGAGGATATATCTATGGACTTTGTTTTAGGTTTACCTTAAACAAAGAAGGGGAGGGATAGCATATTTGTTGTCGTGGATAGATTCTCGAAAATGGCACACTTTATACCATGTCATAAAAGCGATGATGCTGTTAATGTTGCTGATTTGTTCTTTTGTGAAATTATTCGCTTGCATGGTGTGCCAAATAATATTGTTTCGGGTCACGCTACTAAATTTCTTAGCCACTTTTGGAGATGTTTATGGGCTAAGTTGGGGACTAAACTGCTTTTTAGTACTACTTGTCACCCCCAAACTGATGGACAAACTGAAGTAGTCAATAGAACATTGTCTACTATGCTTAAGGCTGTTTTGAAGAATAATAAGAAAATGTGGGAAGAATGGTTGCCTCATATTGAATTTTCTTATAATCGTTCGTTGCATTCTACTACTAAGATGTGCCCTTTTGAAATTGTGTATGGTTTCCTACCTCGTGCACCCGTTGAGTTGTTGCCTCTTCCATCTTCGGAGAAAGTTAATTTTGATGCTAAACAACGTGCTGAATTGATCTTAAAAATGCATGAGTTAACTAAGGAAAACATTGAGCGTATGAATGTTAAATATAAAATTGCTCGAGATAAGGGTAGAAAACATGTTGTCTTTGCACCTGGAGATCTTGTTTGGTTACATTTGCGTAAGGATAGGTTTCCTTATTTGCGAAAATCAAAGCTAATGCCACGTGCTGATGGTCCATTTAAGGTGTTAGAGAAAATAAATGATAATGCATATAAACTTAAGCTGCCTGCAGAATTTGGGGTTAGTCCCACTTTTAACATTGTAGATTTGAAGCCTTATTTGGGTGAGGAAGATGAGCTTCAAATCGGGCGACTTCATTTCAAGAAGGGGAGGATGATGAGGACATCAATACCATTGTTACACCCACAGCCCCTACTGTTACATATACCGGACCAATTACTAGAGCTCGCGCACGCCAATTGAATTACCAGGTACTTTCGTTTCTTGGTAGTGATTCTAATGTTCATGAGAATATGATACTGCCTAAATTGGATACAATTGTTTTGCTTACAAATGAAGGGCCGAGCTTGGAGAAGGATGAACATTGGAGCAAGAACACACATGGAGTTGATGGCATGCGCAAGGGGATCAAGGACGGAGTTACAAGTGATGATTTCAGGACTTTGAAGCCACCTTAAGGAGTGCATGAAGCCTTGGACGAAATATACAAGATGCCACTTCATAATATTCGTCCATGGGCTATTCTAGGTGCTGCGTCACCTTATTATTGGGCCAGGCCCATGTAATTTCGAAATACTTAAGTATAGGCTACTTTTAGAGTCCGTATGTGTGGGGAAACAAGAGTTAGGGTTGGTTTCGGACCCCACCCTCAAGGGCCACGAAATTCCCTCCTCTTCCTCCATATATACAGCCCTTAGGGCGTCGTTTAGACTTTGGGTTTTGTTTAGATTAAAAGTTCGCCATAGCTGCAACTTCACAGTGCCGCTTGTGTTCAACGACCAGACCAAGGCGTCACAGAACCCCACCTTCATTAATAAAGCTTTCCTCTTATATTCGCAATATCCGGATTGCAGTCTTAGTTTCTTGCTTGTTCTTCGTTTGCTCGCAGGAAACAGGCCCTCGTGGTCAGGTTGATCATGCTCCGGCGTGGTCAATAACCCCTCGGAAGTTGGTTTAGCGATTGCTAAGGTGAGACGTCTTCGCACGTTCGTAGTCGGATCGTCAAAGTCGACTCTCACAGAAAACGATTGCTATCTCATCGAAACATCGGGACACCTTTGCCTCTATCAGAACTTTTGATCTATAGAAAACCCAAAGTCTAAACGGTGCCCTAAGGGCTGTATATATGGAGGAAGAGGGGGGAATTTCGTGGCCCTTGGGGAAGGGGTCCGAAACAAACCCTATCTCTTGTTTCCCCACACATACGGACTCTAAAAACAGCCTATACTTATGTATTTCGAAATTACATGGGCCTGGCCCAATAATAAGGTGACGCAGCACCTAGAATAGCCTCTGTACGAAATTTACGAAGTGGCATCTTGTATATTTCGTCCATGGCTTCATTCACTCCTTATGGTGGCTTCAAAGTCCTGAAATCATCACTTGTAACTCCGTTCTTGTTCCCCTTGCGCATGCCATCAACTCCATGCTTGTTCTTGCTCCAATGTTAATCCTTCTGCAAGCTAGGCCCTTCATTTGTAAGCAAAACAAATGTATCCAATTTAGGCAGCATCATATTCTCATGAACATTAGAATCATTACCAAGAAACAAAAGTACCTGGTAATTTATTTGGCGTGCGCGAGCTCTAGTAATTGGTCCATTATATGTAACAGTAGGGGCTGTGGTTGTAACAATGGTATTGATGTCCTCATCATCGTCCCCTTCTTGAAATGAAGTCGTCCTCGATGGAAGCTCATCTTCCTCACCTAAATAAGGCTTCAAATCTGCAATGTTAAAAGTGGGACTAACCCCAAAATCTGCAGGCAGCTCAAGTTTATATGCATTATCATTTACTTTCTCTAACACCTTAAATGGACCATCAGCACGTGGCATTAGCTTTGATTTGCGTAAATAAGGAAACCTATCCTTACGCAAATGTAACCAAACAAGATCTCCAGGTGCAAAGACAACATGTTTTCTACCCTTATCTCCAGCAAGTTTATATTTAGCATTCATACGCTCAATGTTGTCCTTAGTTAACTCATGCATTTTTAAGATCAATTCAGCACGTTGTTTAGCATCAAATTAACCTTCTCCGAAGATGGAAGAGGCAACAAATCAATGGGTGCACGAGGTAGGAATCCATACACAATTTCAAAAGGGCACATCTTAGTAGTAGAATGCAATGAACGATTATAAACAAGTTCAATATGAGGCAAGCATTCTTCCCACATTTTCTTATTATTCTTCAAAACAGCCCTAAGCATAGTAGACAATGTTCTATTGACAACTTCAGTTTGTCCATCCGTTTGGGGGTGACAAGTAGTACTGAAAAGCAGTTTAGTCCCCAACTTAGCCCATAAACATCTCCAAAAGTGGCTAAGAAATTTAGTATCACGATCTGAAACAATAGTATTTGGCACACCATGCAAGCGAATAATTTCACGAAAGAACAAATCAGCAATACTAACAGCATGATCGCTTTTATGACATGGTATAAAGTGTGCCATTTTCGAGAATCTATCCACGACAACAAATATGCTATCCCTGGCTTATAATCTGAATATTGCGAATATATATGAAGTATTGATAATGGTGGGGATCCGGAAGTGGTCTTGGTCTGGTCGTTGGACACAAACAAAGTACACGAAGTTGCAATGGCTAACTTTTAACTAAACAAATCCCAAGGAAAAAGCTACTAGATGGATCTACTTATATAGGAGCAAGGGGTGGCGGCCAAGGAGGTGGGAGGACGTCCCAAGGCAGCCTAAAACTAACCCTAGGTCGTACAAGGCCAATGGGCCCAAGCGGAGGTGACGTAACACCTTTGGACTTGTAGTTTGACTCGGATTCTGCTGCAGCATCAGATTGTTTCGTCTATAACTCAACGCTCCGGACGGATTTTAAGGTGATTCCAATTGGGTTGGAAAATGCACGAAATCTATTTTCCAACAAAAAAAGAATCAACCAATTTGGAGTCCGTATGAAAATTTATAGACGTTTTGAGTCAGGTATGTCTGTGCAGTCCGAATCTGAGTCCGAACGTGAGAGACTTGGACTCTATCTTCTCTTGGGCCAAAAGTGACGTGAGAGAACTTTTGAACAGCAGGTAAACATCTCTTTCTCCCTTATCTTCATATGTGGATTGTACAAATGTCCCATACACCTGCAATTAGACATGGCACAAAAGTTTGTGAAGTATTTTTGTCCTGGATAACATAAATATATTATTGAATAGTTTGCACTAGAAATCACCTGAGAAATATGCATGTATGCAATATTTTGGTCTCATCCAAGGTAGTCATGTCCTCATCATCCTCCCTTTTTGAAAACAAAGCCGTCCTCGGCGTTGCTTAATCTGAAATGTGGCTAACAAAAGAGACAAGGTGTACATGTTGTATATGTATACGCCATCCATTTTACTTCCTTGATTTTTGCATATATGACACATGAATAGATGAGTAACTTGCATAGTTCATAAAATCTAAAGCCAACAAATTAGCACAAGAACTAGAAGGCTTGAAAATACTGCAACTCAGTTGCACATATAAGTGAAGCTCTTATTTATTTCAAGAGATTGACAATGTTCATCATTAAACCATCCCAACATTGGTGAATAAACCTTATTTGAATCAAATTTACATGCTACAACATGCTTAGATAAGCAAACATGCAATGAGTCATTCGACACAGAATCATCACCAAGATTAGAGGTCGATCAAAATGATTAAACATTGATTCTTTTGCATCAATAGTTAATTCAATGGGTGCTCTCAAAATTGTTGGTATTTCAGTTGTTTGATCACATGGCAAAGTCAAATTATCAATATAATCCTCTAAAATAGGTGGTGTGATCAAAGTAGTGGGTAGCTCAACACATGATGTATTCAAGTTAACTAGGCATGCATCATTCTCATGTAAAAGTGGAAAATCTGTACCTTTGTCATTACCTCTTATAATCAACTCAGATGATGCAGGCACTCTCGATGGTGATGTGTCACATGGTGGAGATGATGTAGTCCTCGCAATAACGGATGTGGTTGTCATAGTACGCCTAGTAGTTGAATAAACATCTGTATCAACAGTTGGAATTTGCACCGTGCGCTTGTTCTCCTTGTGGGCAACACGTCGTTTTATTTCCTGTTCAGCTTTGCAAGCAAGACGAAACAAATGGTCCATAGGATAACACTCTTCATGAATTAGTATCTCCTGAATATTATGGTTTAATCCTCCCAAAATCTATCCATAAAATCTTCTTCACTTTCTTCTAAAATGAGTGCAACAAGGTAGTTTGTAAATCATCATAATATTTTGTTACGGTGTCACTACCTTGTTTTAAATGTTCCAGTTTTTAATCATGCCACGAGTATAATAAACATCGATTTAATCTTTCTCTCATGACATGTTTTAAATCATCCCAAGTATTAGGTACATAATCAGGTGTAACCGACAATATTCACTCCACCAAACTAGAGCATAACCAGTGAAAGAACCAACCGCAACCATAACTTTTTACGCTCATCAAAATTATGGGAAGCAAATATATTATTTATGTCTAACTCCCATTCAATATATAAAGGAGGTCTAAAACGGCCATTAAATGGTGGTATAGAAACATGAACCTGATCATGTGCATTTGGATGTTTGTGCACCTCTCGTGACGGTTGTGGTATTTGCATAGGTGGTGGCATGTCTCCATGATCGACAAAGCCCATGAATTGACTGGATCCTGTCATGATTAGTAGAACAAGAAACAAAATCCAAAATAATGTTCCTATAACTACTAGGATGTGGTGGTAAAACGCTCACAAGAAAGCAAATATCAATGTCTTACAAGTTCTTACCATGCAGCGGCGGTGATCGGCAACCAGCGTGTCAAGTAACTCGAATATTGAGTAAAGCGATTGCGGGGAGCGTCGATACACGGTGTAGAAATATGTGGAGCTGGGTTGGCTATATATGGTAGCAAAAGATTAGCAATAATCAATTCAAAGATGCAATGTTGAATAAACGCTCAACGACGGTATCAGTGCTGGTCCTAGGCTAGAACGGACTAGAGACGCGAGCCTAGAACACTAATTAGGTCACGGCATAGCACAACTAGCATCAATGAAGGATACTAAGTAGCTCTTGACAGCAAGATATAAGTGAAGATCACAACGGCAGTGAAGATAATGATGAAAACAACTGCCAAGCAGGACATACAACAACTCTCTCCAACTTTCCTCTTGAAAAGTTTGAGCCAATTTTCTGATAAATTCTTTCAAAGAATGCTACTAACTCAAGCTTTCCAATGCAAAAGAATCACTCAATTCGAGTTGATATGAGGAGTCAAAGAATTCTAAAACTGGCCTGAAAAATTGGAACAAGCTGTGTTCACGAACTTCAGAGGGCAAAAACACCTATTTAGAAGCCGATTTTGAGGTGTCAAATATTGAACTAGCTTCTGCAACTATTTAGATGCGCCTCGTCTCTAGCTTTAATTTGAGTACTCACGGAGTCAAAACGGACTTCGTATGAGGAAGATACACCTGTTTTACTGAACAGTGCGCAAAACAGATTCCAATCCGAATTCAGGTACGAGATTGATTCTAGATAGATCCGGGTTTTTTTTTCCTCTCTTTTTTTTTCTCACGCTTTTTTTTCTCTATCTTGTTTTCTCCCTCTTTCCAAGACAAACTGGATAAGATGCAGATTGGATCAGGCGAAGATGTGAACGATCTCAACTATGGTTATGACAATGAACGGTGGGTAGCACGTGGTGGAAATTGATGGATGGATGGTGATCAACGAAAGGGATAACGATGCAGCGGCGGCGTGACTAATGTGAACAGAACTCGAAACTCTAAACGAACTAGACACTAAGACCAGCAACTCGACACGACGATGCAACCGATAATTCAATAATGCAAACAATGAAAAGAAAACTGCAAAGGCTCAGACTGGCTTGGACAAAGGATGAATAGATCTAACTTTTTTTTTGTGGCTTTTTCTTGAACAATAGGTAAGAAAATAAATCTAATCTAGGGATAATTGGAAATTCTCACCGAGCAACCTGAAAACTGATACCACTTGATAGAGGCGAGGGTGTCCCGATCTTTCGATGAGATGATAACTATCGATTTGGTGGAGTCGACTTTGACGATCCGACTACAAACGTGCACGACGTTGCGCCTTAGCAATCGCTAAACCAACTCCGAGAAGTTATTGACCACGCTGGAGCACGATCAACCTGACCACGAAGGTCTATTCCTGCAAGCAATCGAAGAACAAGCAAGAATATGATAAAGCAATCTGAATATTGCGAATATATATGAAGTATTGATAATGGTGGGGATCCGAAGTGGTCTTGGTCTGGTCGTTGGACACAAACAAAGTACACGGTTGCAATGGCTAACTTTTAACTAAACAAATCCCAAGGAAAAAGCTACTAGATGGATCTACTTATATAGGAGCAAGGGTGGCGGCCAAGGAGGTGGGAGGACGTCCCAAGGCAGCCTAAAACTAACCCTAGGTCGTACAAGGCCAATGGGCCCAAGCGGAGGTGACGTAACACCTTTGGACTTGTAGTTTGACTCGGATTCTGCTGCAGCATCAGATTGTTTCGTCTATAACTCAACGCTCCGGACGGATTTTAAGGTGATTCCAATTGGGTTGGAAAATGCACGAAATCTATTTTCCAACAAAAAAAGAATCAACCAATTTGGAGTCCGTATGAAAAATTTATAGACGTTTTGAGTCAGGTATGTCTGTGCAGTCCGAATCTGAGTCCGAACGTGAGAGACTTGGACTCTATCTTCTCTTGGGCCAAAAGTGACGTGAGAGAACTTTTGAACAGCAGGTAAACATCTCTTTCTCCCTTATCTTCATATGTGGATTGTACAAATGTCCCATACACCTGCAATTAGACATGGCACAAAAGTTTGTGAAGTATTTTTGTCCTGGATAACATAAATATATTATTGAATAGTTTGCACTAGAAATCACCTGAGAAATATGCATGTATGCAATATTTTTGGTCTCATCCAAGGTAGTCATGTCCTCATCACCTCCCCTTCTTTGTTCGAGGTAAACCTAAAACAAAGTCCATAGATATATCTTCCCAAGGAACACTAGGTACAGGCAAAGGCATATATAAACCATGAGGATTGAGTCGTGACTTAGCTTTTTGACAAGTGGTGCAGCGAGCAACAAAACGCTCAACATCCCGTCTCATCTTTGGCCAAAAGAACTGTGTAGCAAGTTCGACCTCCGTCTTCTTCACGCCAAAGTGTCCCATTAATCCTCCTCCATGCGCCTCCTGCAACAACAAAAGACGAACAGAGCTAGCAGGAATGCATAGCTTGTTAGCACGGAACACAAAACCATCATTAATAACGAACTTGTTCCATGTTCTTCCTTCTTTACAATTCTGCATTACATCTTTAAAATCAGCATCATGCACATATTGATCTTTGATGGTCTCCGAACCAAATATTTTGAAGTCAAGTTGTGAAAGCATAGTATAGCGACGAGACAAAGCATCAGCAATAACATTTTCTTTACCCTTCTTGTGTTTAATGACATAAGGGAAAGTCTCAATGAATTCAACCCATTTAGCATGTCTACGATTCAGTTTAGCTTGACTTTTAATATGTTTCAAAGATTCATGATAAGAATGTATAACAAATTCTTTGGGCCATAAATAATGTTGCCATGTCTCTAAAGTCCGAACAAGAGCATATAATTCTTTATCATAAGTAGAAAAGTTCAGACTAGGCCCACTCAATTTTTTAGAAAAGTATGCAACAGGTTTGCCATCTTGTAATAACACACCTCCTAATCCACTTCCACTAGCATCACATTCAAGCTCAAAAGTCTTATTAAAGTCAGGAAGTTGGAGTAAAGGAGCATGTGTCAACTTATCTTTCAATACCGTGAAGGCTTCTTCCTGTGCGGTACCCCAAACAAAAGGCACATCCTTCTTTGTAAGCTCATTGAGAGGTGCAGCAATGGTGCTAAAATCTCTCACAAAACGCCTAAAGAAACCAGCAAGTCCAAGAAAATTCCTCACTTGTGTGACCGTTTTGGGCTGCGGCCAACTCTCAATAGCTTCAATCTTGGCTTTATCAACTTCAATTCCCTGTGGAGTAACAATATAGCCAAGAAAAGATACTCGGTCGGTGCAAAAGGTGCACTTCCCAAGGTTACCAAACAAACATGCATCACATAGAGCATTAAAAACAGCACGTAAATGTTCCAAATGTTCTTCCAAAGATTTTCTATAAATCAGTATATCATCAAAATAGACAACCACAAATCGTCCAATGAAAGCACGTAAAACTTCGTTCATTAGTCTCATGAAAGTACTAGGTTCATTAGTTAACCCAAAAGGCATGACTAACCACTCACATAAACCAAACTTAGTTTAAAATGATGTTTTCCATTCATCTCCCAATTTCATACGAATTTGATGGTATCCACTACGCAAATCAACTTTGGAGAATATTGTAGAGCCACTCAATTCATCAAGCATATCATCTAGCCTAGGAATAGGATGACGATAACAAATAGTAATATTATTAATGCCTCTACAATCAACACACATACGCGACGTACCATCCTTTTTAGGCACTAGTATAATAGGAACAGCACAAGGACTAAGAGATTCGCGTATATAACCTTTGTCGAGCAGCTCTTATACTTGACGCATAATCCCCATCGTCTCCTCTGGATTGGTACGGTATGGTGCACGGTTGGGTAGCGATGCACCGGGAATTAAGTCAATTTGATGCTCAATCCCTCGAATAGGTGGTAATCCCGGTGTGATGCGGAGCATCCCACGTTCATCCCCATGTACACTCCGACTACTCTCCAAGCCCCAAGGATACATAAGATGAGACCTCGACTATGCGCCATTGGACACAAGGTGAACCCGTTCCTAAATGCTTCCCCTTTCCATTCGTGTGAGACATGGTTGCTACCTAATGCAAGGACACTATGCATGCCTAGGTACCAAAGAGACCCTCTCGGAGATGCTCGGACTGATGGACAAGTCCCCAAGTACAAGGATGAAGGAGCACGACGAGAGGAACCGGAGAAAGGCTACAGGACCTTGACATCCGGCCCGCCCGACATCCAGCCCCTGATGATGTCAACAGCAGCAGCAGCCCAGCCATCGAAGGGCTACAGGGCCGGGACATCCGGCCCCCAGGCCCCGGACATCCGGCCTCCCACGAAGCCCCGGAAATCCGGCCTCCCAGCCCGGAAATCCGGCCTCACCTATCCTGAACCTACAGAAGTCTGCCCCGCCAGCCCGGACATCCGGCCCCCCTGGTGATGCGGAGCATCCCCCACTCATCCCCACGGACGTGCCTACATCTACCTCAACACCACCGGGACCCATGACAAGAGCCCGAGCCAAGGCTATTGAAGATAAGGTGAACTCGCTCCTCTCCGAACTTCTTATTTCTACCCATGAGACATGGCTACTACCTCATTCCGAAACTCTGTGTGTAATTAGATACATGGAGGCGAACCAAGGATCTACTACTTGCAAGAGCCAAGACGGCGAGGACCCCAAGTATGTCGAAGAGGAAGAAGGGATGCAGCTGAAGCTACAGGACACGGACGTCCGACGATTCCCGAGACACGGACGTCCGACGCCTCCGGACGTCCGAACATCGTCACCCGAATCAAACCTACGGACGACGGAGCTGACCGGACGTCCGGACCACGACCTCCCGAGCCGAACTACGGACGACCGACAGCCTCCGGACGTCCGGACCTCCCGAAGCCCCGGACGATCGGGTCCGCTACGGACGACCGACGACCTCACGACAGAGAAGAATCTACGGACGTCCGAACGTGTCCGGACGACCGACCTTCCCGAGCCTCCGGACGTCCGACGCCTTCCGGACGTCCGATGCTCGATGCGGGCTGAAGTCCATGTACCCTTCGCTTTGACTTCCATTTGCACTAAGACTATAAATAGGACCCTCCCATCTCCTAGTTAGGGTTAGTTTTGGATTTGCTCATATTTCGTGTGAGAGCCTTTGCTCATCCACTTGGCTACTTCTCCTTTGACATCAGGACCTCTACGAGAAGATCCCCAAGCGGATTCAAGACCCTCCTAGGGTGGACCCATCAAGACCTCCTCTCGGAGAAGAACGGCTACCCTTGTATCTTTACCTTTATTGTTCTCGAATCTTGTGCCACTCTATGTGTTCATCGATCTAGCGCTTGTGTGATTGATTTCTTGTCGGTTAAGTGATCTCTCTCTCGTTTTCCCCGTGATTTCCTCGTGTTCTTCCGCTCGTTCTTCGTGTTCCTCGTAGGGATTCTCTCCAAACGTGAAAGATCGTCCACATAGGGTTCCGCCCTATATCATCTATGGATCAGAGCTTAGGTTGATCACGTTTTTGGAGCCACTACCCCTCTTTTTCTAGCTTGATTTTGTAGATTTCGTCCTAAATTCGAAAATCCCCATCAAAAATAGCCCCAAAATTTTTGTGATTTGTTAGTGTGATGAGATTTTGTTGGATTTGGTCCATGGATTTGTGTTGCTACATGTGGATCTAGCTTTACCCACCCTCCCCCCTTTTCCATCTTCCAAACCCCTCGATTTCGACCTCACAATCATCTTCTTCCCCGGAAATTTTGCGCCTCTCCCGAGCCCGATTTTGCCCGAGTTCGGACATCCGGACAAGGCCGGACGTCTGACGCCGTCCGGACGATCGTAAGTTCACTTGACGTCTCAGAAACCCTGACCAAACTGAATTTTTTCAGTTCAGACACCACAACCATCTCATATTTCTCCACATCTTACAAACCCATATACACCTAAATCTTCCACGATTCCTCCGATGACGATTTTGACACATTTTGGTCTTTGAGATTTTCAGTTGTGGCTTCCGTATCCTTTTGTGTTTCGGCTATTTAGGTGCGGTTCCAAGTCATCATCACCACTGCTCATCTACATCGACCGGTCATCATCGCAAGGACGGTAACTTCGACGACATCTTTGTCATACCTTGCTATTGCATTGATAACCCACATTGCCTCATTTTGCGTAGCTTACCCATCGAGACTAGCCTTGAGTATTGCCGGCAACGTGACTTGTGCACATTTAGTGATCATACTCCATAGCATACATACCATACCAAAGTGGTGCATATCTTAGCATCAACTTGTGTGTCACAAAGTTGTCATCGCATACACAATTGCTATCTTGGTTCGTGAAGTTTTGCATGAGAAAAGAGCTCAAAAGAGAAAGAGCCAATCAAGCTTTTAAGCAAAGAGAGAAAGATAAGCAAAGAGCTTATGAGCAAGAACCATAGCATCATCAAACATTAAGATTGTCATACTTGATCATCTTGGATCAACACATCGACACACCATACATATAGCATACTTGGGATAGAAGTCGTTGCATTTTGCTTAGTAGGTTGTGCACAAGTTCGTATCCGCCTATTGTGCAATCGTGCTAGCGTCTCTCTAGTGTTGTGCAACAAGAGCATCTTGGTGAATTCCACATTTTGGCTCATCCTTGGTTGCATAACCCCATATTATCTATTTGCGCGTGTGTTTCCGTGTACCATATTTTGCTATTGGTCTACTTGTTGCATTTGCAAATTTGTGAATCATTTCCAACTTTATTGAGTCTCACTTACAATTGCATCAAATTTTGTGCCACCATCCTAACCGAGCTCCACCATAAGCTTTATTTGTGTAGGTGCGAGAACCGACAAGAATCGGTACCAAGAGTGCTATTTCATTGTCCGCATTTGAGTGAACTTGATTCATTTTCAATATCGGTCAAAGGTACATTGGTATAAGTTCTTTTCCGTTCTACCACTCACATCTTGCTTGGAATGATGGATAGGCCAAGTTCTTCTACCAACCCACTCCTCATCGAGCAAGACGACGACATGTCTTCATACGTCACCAAAGCCACCTTTTCGGTGCACAACGAAGCGCTGCACCAAGAACAACAAGCAATGAGTGACCGATCGACAACCTCGCCATCGACTTGCGACTCTCCGAGCAACGTATAAGAGACTACTTCGACAACAAGTTCGAGGCACACAAGCAAGAGAATGATGCAAGAATGGACGAGATCCGCAAATTGATGAGAAACCGCATCATTCCACTTCTTCATCATCAAGACGGAGCCGCCGAGTCGACACTTCGACGACACCTTCTACGACTCAAGTACACCGTCATCGAACACTCTTCGACGAGCCGCTCGTCAAGACCGCTATGCATCTCGCAACCCGCTACATGACAAGCATTCACAAGAGCAAGTTGATGATCACGCCTCGCCCTCAATCAAACCAAGAGGCTTTTGCTCAAGCTCAAGAACGGCAACGCCTTCGCCGCCAACAAGAGGAAGAAAGAGCACGCCGTCACCAAGACGAACAAGACGCCAATGCTCAACGCCGCCAACAACAACAACGTGAAGCGCAAGCTCTTGAGGCGCAACGTGCCCTTCAAGAATCAAGTAAAGCCGTCGCCAACCGCAATCGCGAACGGCGCAATCAAGAGGAAGCCCTTCGAGAAGAAATACAAGAGAGGAACTACCAACCTAATGTACAACGTCAAGTTCCTCAAGCTCCTCCACAAGCTCGTCAAGCTCCACCTCAACCTCAAATTCCACACGAGCAAGTTGATCATGGTCTTCCTCCGCGCCAAGAGCAACATGAAGACGAGTACATTCCACGTCAAGGCCGTCATCATCAAGATCGCCAACAATACAATGAAGAGCAACGCTACGGCAAGCTAAAATTCACCATGCCCAAGTTCAATGGAAGCAATGACCCCGAAGACTACCTCTCATGGGCATTGAAGGTTGTGATGAGGACATCAATACCATTGTTACACCCACAGCCCCTACTGCTACATATTCTGGACCAATTACTAGAGCTCGTGTGATGAGGACATCAATACCATTGTTACACCCACAGCCCCTACTGCTACATATACTGGACCAATTACTAGAGCTCGCGCACGCCAATTAAATTATCAGGTACTTTCGTTTCTTGGTAATGATTCTAATGTTCATGAGAATATGATGCTGCCTAAATTGGATACATTTGTTTTGCTTACAAATGAAGGCCCTAGCTTGGAGAAGGATGGACATTGAGCAAGAACAAGCATGGAGATAATGCCATGCAAGGAGAACAAGAACGGAGTTACAAGTGATGATTTCAGACTTTGAAGCCACCATAATGAGTGCATGAAGCCTTGGACGAAATATACAAGATGCTACTTCATAAATGTCGTCCATAGGCTATTCTAGGTGCTGCGTCACCTTATTATTGGGCCAGGCCCATGTAATTTCGAAATACTTAAGTATAGGCTGTTTTAGAGTCCGTATGTGTGGGGAAACAAGAGTTAGGGTTGATTTCGACCCTCCACCAAGGGCCACGAAATTCCCCTCTTCCTCCATATATACAGCCCTTAGGGCACCGCTTAGACCTTGGGTTTTGTTTAGATTAAAAGTTCGCCATAGCTGCAACTTCGCAGTGCTTCGCTTGTGTTCAACGACTGCACAAAGGCGCCACAGTAACCCCACCTTGATCAATAAAGCTTTCATCTTATATTCGCAATATCCAGATTGCAATCTCAGTTTCTTGCTTGTTCTTCGCTTGCTCGCAGAAAATGACCGTCGTGGTCGTTGATCGTGCTCGCGTGGTCAATAACCTCTCGGAGTTGGTTTAGCGATTGCTAAGGCGCGACGTCCTCGCACGTTAGAGTCGGATCGCCAAAGTCGACTTCCTCCAAAGCGAAAACCAACATCTCATCGAAAGACGGGACACCTTTGCCTCTATCAAGTGGTATCAGATTTCCAGGTTGCTCGGTGAGATTTTCCAGTTTTTCGTAGTTTAGATCGAGTCTGTTCTTCATACCTATTGTCCACGAAAAAGCCATACAAAAAAATTAGGTTAGTTCATCATATCCGAACCAATCGAGCCTTTGCATAATCTTTTTAGGGTTTTTGCTTTGTTGAATTTATGGTTGCATCGCCGTGTCAAGTTGCTGGTCTTAGAGTCTAGTCTTTTAGAGTTTCGAGTTCGGTCATAAGTTGTCACGCCACGCCGCACCATCATCATCGCCTTGCCATCTACCACCATTGCTTTTCCGCCACCGCTCAATCCGTATCCATCTACCACCACCAATCCGTATCCATATACCACCACCGCTACCATATATCACCACCGCTGCCATATACCACCACCATATATCCACCACCAATCCGAAGTTTTCTCATATTAGGTTTGTTTTCGAGATCCATCTAGTTTCCGATTCGTGTTTCCTTGCCGGAGTAGGTTTCGAAAAAAAAAAAAAAGAGTCCTGAAACCACCCTCCGCTTAGGCCCAAAATTTTCCAAAACGCACTTGTCAAAAAAATTTTCGCCTATCCTATTTTTAGGTGTTTCTAAGTGGATTGAGACAACAACAAGTTATAGAAAGTTTTTTGACCCGCTTCAGCTTTTGGGTCCGGCGTCGAAAAAAAAAAATTTGGTCGAAAAATTTCGTGCCCATCCTGTCGCTTTGACTGGGAAGAGTTTTGAGACACTCGCCATTATAGTGATTTTTCGCAAAAAAAAAAAAAAAGAGCAAAAAAAAAAAAAAAAGAAAAAAAAAAAAAAGCGAAAAAAAAAGTCCAGAGTGTGCTTTTCCGTTGTTTCCGCAGCGCCGTGATTTTGTTAGTGTTCTAGGCTCGCGTCTCTAGCACGGTTCAGCCTAGGACCAAAGACAAGATCGTCATTGAGCGCTTATTCAACTTTGCATCTCTGAATTGATTATTGCTGACCCTTTTGCTACCATATTATAAGCCTTCCCAGCTCCACATACATCTACATCGTATGCTTGACTCTCCCCGTAATCGCTCTATCCAAGCTTTGAGAGTTTTGACTACATCGGTTGCCGATCACCGCTTCTTTGGGTAAGAACTGGTAAGAATTTGAGATTTGCTTGACGGATTTGTGACCGCCCACCACACCACCACCACCACTTCCTAGTAGTCTGTCAATCATATTCTTGTGTGTTTCTATTGCTGCTAACCATGGCAGGATCACAAGCCGATTTAGACCGACCGGGAGAACATGACAAACAAAGCGCTACATGATAAGTTTCAACAAATGATGAGTGGGCAGGTGGACGATGTGCTAAATAGATTTGAAGAGGCCATGGAGAAGATAGATGGCATTGAGAAGGCGTCAAACAAAGCTCGATAACAAGTTTAATGAATTGCTCGCTCTACCACCACCACCACCACCGGCTGCACCTAACGCACCTCTACTACAACAACATGGACTACCTCCACATCGTGAAACAGCCCTCCGCCGAGCTTCCCGTGTCCCTCTTCACCGCCAAGCTGCCGGTGCTCTGCTGTTGATACTTCATGGCTCCTGCTGCTGCAAGGGGAGGATGATTATGTGAGAGCTTATGAGGATGAGGTTGATCAACATCGAACTACGTGCAACCACCAGCACCACAACCACCGGTCGCCCACATGCAAATAATGGCAATGTTCGGCTCCCTTCAGTACGAGATCATGACCATCTCCCTAAACTGAAATTGAATATTCCACCATTTGAGGGTAGATATGTTCCCGATATATATCTTACTTGGGAGTTAGAAACTGAACAACGATTTACATGTTTACAATATCCCGAGGAGAGACGTGTTCCTGCTGCTGTTTGTGCTTTCACTAGCTTTGCATGTGTTTGGTGGTCCGAACATTGTAGATTATATCCTGCTCCAGCTACTTGGGCTGCTTTGAAAACTGCTATGCGTATCGTTGGGTTCCACCATATTATCAGCGTGAATTACTTCAAAAATTGCAGCGCTTAAGACAAGGAAAAATTCGTAGAAGAATATTATCGGGAATTACAAACTGGCTTGATTAGATGTGGTATTGTTGAGGAGAATGAAGCTATGCTTGCACGTTTTCTGGGTGGATTAAATAGAGAGATTCAGACCATTCTAGACTACAAGGATTATAATAATATCACTCGATTATTCCATCTTGCTTGTAAAGCTGAACGTGAAGTGCAGGATCGACAGGCCTTGGCGCGACTAACTTTTCTCGCAGGTCGACCTTCATCATGGACACCACGCATCATCTACTTCCACACGCTCTACTACACCGCACCTCCGCCGGCTGCCACCTCCAACCGTGATACAAGAAAGCAGGCACAACCACCACTATCTCGCCAAGAGTACACCGCTGGGCCTACACAGAGCTCTTCTTCTTCCATGGCGCCAACAGGGCACACAAGTGATATTATTTGTCGTCGTTGTAAGGGAAGAGGACATTTTATGAGAGAATGCCAATCTCAGCGTGTGATGATTGCTACCGAGGATGGTGGGTATGAGTCCGCTAGTGACTATGATGAAGAGACTTTGGCTCTTATTACACATGAAGAACACGGTGGAGATGATTCTGATTTTGAGACGCAATACATGGCTGTCAAGATGCCGACAGTATGAATGTTTAGTTGCTCAACGTGTTTTGAGTGTGCAGGTTACACAAGCTGAGCAAAATCAGAGGCATAACTTGTTCCATACAAAGGAGTTGTGAAGGAACGTTCTATTCAAGCGCCATCATAGATGGAGGGAGCTGCAACAACTTGGCTAGCATGGATATGGTGGAGAAGCTTTCTCTCACCACAAGACCACATCCACATCCTTACTACATCCAATGGTTCAACAACAGCGCAAGGTTAAGGTAACACGACTGTTCGTGTGCATTTTAGTATCTCTACATATGCTGATTATGTTGATTGTGATGTGGTACCTATGCAAGCATGTTCCTTATTACTTGGTAGACCATGGCAATTTGATAAAATTCTGTACACCATGGTAGAAACAATCAGTATACTCTTGTTCACAAGGATAAAAATATTACTTTGCTTCCTATGACTCCTGATTCCATTTTGAAAGATGATATTAATAGAGCTAATAAAGCAAAACAGGAGAAAAATAAGAGTGAAAATCAGATTGTGGCAAAAGAATTTGAGCAACAAATGAAGCCTAATAATAAACCATCTAATGTTGCTTCTGAAATTAAACTGAAAAGTGCATGTTTATTTGCCACCAAATCTGATATTGATGAGCTAGATTCTAGCAAATCTGTTTGCTATGCTTTTGTGTGCAAAGAGGCATTATTTTCATTCGAGGACGTGCCTTCCTCTTTGCCCCTGTTGTCACTAACATTTTGCAGAGTTCACGACGCCTTCCCACAAGACGTGCCACCGGATTACCACCTATTCGAGGGATTGAGCATCAAATTGACTTAATTCCCGTGCATCGCTACCCAACCGTGCACCATACCGCACCAATCCAGAGGAGACGAAGGAGATTATGCGTCAAGTACAGGAGCTGCTCGACAAAGGTTATATACGCCAATCTCTTAGTCCTTGTGTTGTTCCTATTATACTAGTGCCTAAAAAGGATGGTACGTCACGTATGTGTGTTGATTGTAGAGGCATTAATAATATTACTATTCGTTATCGCCATCCTATTCCTAGGCTAGATGATATGCTTGATGAATTAAGTGGCTCTACAATATTCTCCAAAGTTGATTTATGAGTGGATACCATCAAATTCGTATGAAATTGGGAGATGAATGGAAAACAGCATTTAAAACTAAGTTTGGATTATATGAGTGGTTAGTCATGCCTTTTGGGTTAACTAATGCACCTAGTACTTTCATGAGATTAATGAACGAAGTTTTACGTGCTTTCATTGGACGATTTGTGGTAGTTTACTTTGATGATATACTGATTTATAGCAAATCTTTGGAAGAACATTTGGAACATTTACGTGTTGTTTTTAATGCTCTACGTGATGCACGCTTGTTTGGTAACCTTGGGAAGTGCACCTTTGCACCGACCGAGTATCTTTTCTTGGCTATGTTGTTACTCCACAGGGAATTGAAGTTGATAAAGCCAAGATTGAAGCTATTGAGAGTTGGCCGCAGCCCAAAACGGTCACACAAGTGAGGAGTTTTCTTGGACTCGCTGGTTTCTATAGGCGTTTTGTGAGAGACTTTAGCACCATTGCTGCACCTCTCAATGAGCTTACAAAGAAGGATGTGCCTTTTGTTTGGGGTACCGCACAGAAGAAGCCTTCACGGTATTGAAAGATAAGTTGACACATGCTCCTTTACTCCAACTTCCTGACTTTAATAAGACTTTTGAGCTTGAATGTGATGCTAGTGGAATTGGATTAGGAGGTGTGTTATTACAAGATGGCAAACCTGTTGCATACTTTTCTGAAAAATTGAGTGGGCCTAGTCTGAACTATTCTACTTATGACAAAGAATTATATGCTCTTGTTCGGACTTTAGAGACATGGCAACATTATTTATGGCCCAAAGAATTTGTTATACATTCGATCATGAATCTTTGAAACATATTAAAAGTCAAGCTAAACTGAATCGTAGACATGCTAAATGGGTTGAATTCATTGAGACTTTCCCTTATGTCATTAAACACAAGAAGGGTAAAGAAAATGTTATTGCTGATGCTTTGTCTCGTCGCTATACTATGCTTTCACAACTTGACTTCAAAATATTTGGTTTGGAGACCATCAAAGATCAATATGTGCATGATGCTGATTTTAAAGATGTAATGCAGAATTGTAAAGAAGGAAGAACATGGAACAAGTTCGTTATTAATGATGGTTTTGTGTTCGTGCTAACAAGCTATGCATTCCTGCTAGCTCTGTTCGCCTTTTGTTGTTGCAGGAGGCGATGGAGGAGGATTAATGGGACACTTTGGCGCCAAGAAGACGGAGGATATACTTGCTACACATTTCTTTTGGCCAAAGATGAGACGGATGTTGAGCGCTTTGTTGCTCGCTGCACTACATGTCAAAAAGCTAAGTCACGACTCAATCCTCATGGTTTATATATGCCTTTGCTCGTGCCTAGTGTTCCTTGGGAGGATATATCTATGGACTTTGTTTTAGGTTTACCTCGAACAAAGAAGGGAGGATAGCATATTTGTTGTCGTGGATAGATTCTCTAAAATGGCACACTTTATACCATGTCATAAAAGCGATGATGTCTGTTAATGTTGCTGATTTGTTCTTTCGTGAAATTATTCGCTTGCATGGTGTGCCAAATACTATTGTTTCAGATCGTGATACTAAATTTCTTAGCCACTTTTGGAGATGTTTATGGGCTAAGTTGGGGACTAAACTGCTTTTAGTACTACTTGTCACCCCCAAACCGATGGACAAACTGAAGTAGTCAATAGAACATTGTCTACTATGCTTAGGGCTGTTTTGAAGAATAATAAGAAAATGTGGGAAGAATGCTTGCCTCATATTGAATTTGCTTATAATCGCTCATTGCATTCTACTACTAAGATGTGCCCTTTTGAAATTGTGTATGGCTTCCTACCTCGTGCACCTATTGATTTGTTGCCTCTTCCATCTTCGGAGAAGGTTAATTTTGATGCTAAAGAACGTGCTGAATTGATTTTAAAAGTGCATGAGATAACTAAGGAAAACATTGAGCGTATGAATGCTAAATATAAACTTGTTGGAGATAAGGGTAGAAAACATGTTGTCTTTGCACCGGAGATCTTGTTTGGTTACATTTGCGTAAGGATAGGTTTCCTAATTTGCAAATCAAAGCTAATGCCACGTCTTGATGGTCCATTTAAGGTGTTAGAGAAAATAAATGATAATGCATATAAACTTGAGCTGCCTGCAGATTTTGGGGTTAGTCCCACTTTTAACATTGCAGATTTGAAGCCTTATTTGGGTGAGGAATATGAGCTTCCGTCGAGGACGACTTCATTTCAAGAAGGGAGGATGATGAGGACATCAATACCATTGTTACACCCACAGCCCCTCTTGCTACATATATTGGACCAATTACTAGAGCTCACAGCACGCCAATTAAATTATCGTACTTTCGCTTTCTTGGTAATGATTCTAATGTTCATGAGAATATGATGCTGCCTAAATTGGATACATTTGTTTTGCTTACAAATGAAGGCCCTAGCTTGGAGAAGGATGGACATTGGAGCAAGAACAAGCATGGAGATAATGCCATGCAAGGAGAACAAGAACGGAGTTACAAGTGATGATTCCAGACTTTGAAGCCACCCTAATGAGTGCATGAGGCCATGGACGAAATATACAAGATGCCACTTCATAATATTCGTCCATAGGCTATTCTAGGTGCTGCGTCACCTTATTATTGGGCCAGGCCCATGTAATTTCGAAATACTTAAGTATAGGCTGTTTTAGAGTCCGTATGTGTGGGGAAACAAGAGTTAGGGTTGATTTCGACCCCTCCACCAAGGGCCACGAAATTCCCCCTCTTCCTCCATATATACAGCCCTTAGGGCACCGCTTAGACCTTGGGTTTTGTTTAGATTAAAAGTTCGCCATAGCTGCAACTTCACAGTTTCGCTTGTGTTCCACGACCGCACAAAGACGCCACAGAACCCCACCTTGATCAATAAAGCTTTCATCTTATATTCGCAATATCCAGATTGCAATCTCAGTTTCTTGCTTGTTCTTCGTTTGCTCGCAGGAAACAGACCCTCGTGGTCAGGTTGATCGTGCTCCGGCGTGGTCAATAACCTCTTGGAGTTGGTTTAGCGATTGCTAAGGCGCGACGTCCTCGCACGTTCGTAGTCGGATCGTCAAAGTCGACTTCCTCCAAAGCGAAACCACATCTCATCGAAAGACGGGACACCTTTGCCTCTATCAGGTTGACAAAATCTTCCGTTTGCACAACTACGATGAAGCGAAGAAAATCGCTATGGCATCACTTGAGTTCCAAGATTATGTGCTCATATGGTGGGAACAAATCATTGAGCGACGACAAGCAAGAGGTGAACCTCCAATCACCACTTGGGCTCAAATGAAGGATGTCATGCGAGCACGTTTTGTGCCAACATACTACAACCGCGACCTCTTCAAGAAACTCCAACTACTCAAACAAGGAACAAAGAGCGTTGAAGAATACTACAAGGAGATGGAGATAGCCATGATTAGAGCCAATGTCAAGGAAGATGATGAGCAAACTATGTGATGTAGGGTGGAACCCTATAGCGTCGATCTTTCACGTTTGGAGGGATCCCACGGGAGAAATACGAAGAACACGGGGAAGAACGGGGAGAAATCACAAGGGGAAACACTCAAGAACAAGTCCAATCACACATCCACTAGACAATCAAACACACAAGATCACAAGGTACATGAACAACAAAGGGAAAGATACAAGGTAGAGTTCATCTCCGTGAGGAGGTCTTGAAGGGGTCCGCCCAAGAGGGGGTCTTGATGATATATCCCGCAGGATCTTCTCCTAGATGGAGGTCTTGGCCTCCAATGGAGTAGGGGTCTCTCTCTCTCAAGAGTAGAGGTAGGAGCAAAGCTCACCTAAGAATGAGCTATCATATTTGCTAACCCTAGAAAGGAAGTGGAGGTGGTCTATTTATAGTCTAAGCCACGAAGGGGTAAGTGGGAGAGGGATACAAGGCCAAAGGCCCGCGGCTGCGCACAGGCAGGGCGGTAGTACAGGGCTCATGGCCGGTAGTACCGCTTGAGCGGTAGTACCGCTTGGAGGGGCGGTAGTACCGCTCGTTCTGGAGCGGCCAGGTTCTCTTCCTCCTTCTCTTCCATGCTTCCCTCGCGGACGGTGTAGTCATTCCTTGGCGCTTGCACTCCTCCTCGACATCAGTGAAGCTCCGACAATACTTATGCATGCACACGGGAGAAGTGTCAAGTAGTATACCATCCTCGAAGGGGTCAAGTGAACACGTGTAAAGGAGAAGATTCACCTTTATGTATGAGAAGTAGAGGTTGCACGTGTCACTTGCCAAACGGACTCTTGACATGGTGATGATCAGTGGGATGCTCCGCATCATCCCTCCCCTTGGGAAAGATCCGACCTCGGATCGAAGACCAAATCACCATGGGAAAGAGATAGCGTCGCCCGTGTTGAAGTGGACGATCACCAAGTACTTGTCATCTTGAAGCTCGAAATGGGCACTCTCCAATGTCACACCGCCTTGTGATTCCTTCAAAAGGAGCAAATGGAACAAACACTTGAAAAACAAATGTGGTTAGCGTTAGTGCAAAACCAAGCATTCAAGAGGTGATTCACCAAACAAGTGTCGCCATCAAGCATAACATAGGGTGTGACAAAGGATTGTGACATGGCATGTAAGCATATGAATTGATCAAAATCAAGGTCATCATGGAAACAAACATGTAAACATGAGGTAGTGATGCAAATATGTGTGACAAGAGAATAAGCATTTACCTCAAGATCATAGCAATCATGTATAAAGCGCCGACAAATGGTCGATGGTAGGCATAGGAAGTATTCACAACACCAAATAAAATGAAGTGTCTAAACACATGGGTCAAGTGCAAGACAATCCAAGCATAATGTGCATAGGGTGTAGTGAACATATTGTGGCACTCAACACAATAGAAAGAGCAATTGTTCATCATGTGTGAGGCAATCAAGTCAAGCATGTAGCAATCAATGTGACTTGGCATATGGGAAGGAATGACATTTTGCAACCAAACATGTGATAGGAGAAAGTAATCCAAGAATTGGATGCAACACACAAGGTATATATGTCATGAAGCATGGAAATGTGGCAATCATGGGTGAAAGCAATATCTCGCACATGCGTGCAAATGGTGCAAGCAACACATGAAGTATGATCCACAATATCCAAGCTCAAGAAGGATGTCACCTTGAAGGCGTGTCCTTGTGCATTCTTCACAATGCCAAGTGGAAGCAAATACTGTAGAAGCGAGTCGTGGTAGAATGTATGAGGCTCGCTCTCAAGAGCTCGAATGGTCAACTCACGTGAAGTGGAAGTCGACACAAAGTCCAAGTATCCTACACATGCACACAACAAAACAAAGAACGTATGCACATGGTAGATAAACACATCATCCATCATGATGGTTCTCATCTTTTGCACAAAACCATTAGAAGGACAAGTGCATGAGTAATATGATGCAACAATGGCAATATTCATGGCACTAGGTATATGGTGCAAAGAAGTAAGACAAGCATGCTTCACAAGAATTATGTCAAAATCTCCAAATATATGCGAGAATGCTATGGGGGCAATCTCATGAGCAAGAAGAGAATCATTGTTGCACTCAATACATGGCAAATCATCTAGCATGAGGGAGGCAACACATAGAGATATATGACAAGAAGCAATATGAATCATGTGCAAAGCATATAGATGGTTGTCATCAACCGCATGAATTGGTGATGCAACATAAGCAAGCATAGTAATCAAGTCGTGCAAACTAGTGGAGCGAAGATGCAACACACTAGAAGAAATCATGTCAATCATGTCATGTAAACAAATAATAGGCATAGGGAATGCACATGACATATCGCAAGCACGAACACAAAGCAAGATCATAGTGTCATCATAGGCATGGGGCACAAAGCAATCATGGCAATACCAAACAATATCTCCACCACGCTTGCAAATACACATACATGTACTAGAATCAATCATCATGTGTAATGCAAAGCATGGGTCACAAATGCATGGCAAAGGCATAGGAATGGGCATATCATGCAAAGTGAACATGGCAAGATGGGCAAAGGATATATAATGGACAACTACCCATAACCATGTGAGGGCCATGTAGAAGAAATGCGCGAAGTGTTTGCGCGAAGTGAGCGGTGGGAAAGGCAATCCATGGGATCCCAAATCATCGTTGCTCTCTAGAGCTCGTTTTGTCAACTCGTGGGATTGCGAGGTCGACAAGTATTCATGGGTACCTACACAAAAGAGACACAAACGAAAGAAATTGTGTGTGTGGTAAATGTACACATCATCCATCATGATGTGTATGTGCGTGTGTGAGTTAGCACAAGATAAGCATCGCTCAAAGAAATTTGATGCATGGTATAAGAACATGTCATCCATCATGAAAGAATAGTTATTGTATATGACACGATGGGGACACAAATTGAGAATGCAAGTATATGGCACATCAAAAGCATGTTTCTTCATGGGGAGCATATGGTGCACACAAGTATGGGAATCATACAATGAATAGGATGGATCAAATTCTCCTAACATGTATGAGGAAACTATGGGGGCCTCCTCATAAGCAATAGCGGACATATCATTTGGAGAAAATGGACAACATCCAAAACAATGCATATCCGGCTAGGTGGGCATGGCATGGCATATGAGATAAATGATGCAAAGGAGCATATCAATATCATCACAAGAAAAACAAATGCCAATAACCATGGGCTTGTCATCTATGCCATATGTGCAAATTGGGTTTATTTTAATGGCATATGCATAGTCACTATGGAGAGATTGCAAATAAGACATATGGTTGATCTCATGCATAGTATATGACAAGTCAAGCGGATTAGCAAACATGATGTGACCTAAAGAATTGTCACAAGAAATCCTATGTAACATAGCATCACAACTAATAGACTCCACATGAGAATCATCATATTCATCATAAATGGGCAAATCATCACATGGGGAAATCATACTAGAATGAAGCATGTCAATAGGGTGATCAACATCATGCAAGAAATCAATGTCAAGAATGTCCACTAGTGGGACTAGAGCATCACCGTCACCTATGTTACCTTTGTCATTCCACTCAAGTGGTGTAGGTGAGGTGGGAAAGACCAAATGGTGGTCATCTTCATCTTGATGGAACCATGTGGGGGGTGCATCATAGTCCACCATGGCCATCGTCTTGTCCAAAGGGAGGACGAAGTCGTCGAGGATTGGCGCGTCATCATAAATGGGACCTAGCACCAAATGAGAAGACACAATAGAGGTAGAGGTCAAGTCGTTAGTGTTGAAAGTGGCCTCACATGACCTATCAACTATCTCACTCTCTCTATGTGGTGGTTCACTCACTCCCTCAAAATAGGTGCACTCAAACTCTCGTATGGTGGAGTCACTCATCTCACTCAAGTGGTGGTTGTGGCTCTCCTCACATGAGAATTGGGGCAACTCGTCATATATGGGGCTAGTGGTGACGTCACTCTCACTCTCAATACGGTGGCACAAGTCACTCAAGTCATCATACGTCGCCGTGGTCGAAGTGAAATACTCAACCATCTCATCGTCGTCGCCATGGATGAAGGCCGAAGATGGCACATCATCACTCTCGCCTCCAAAGATGGAAGCATCATCCTTGCTTGCCACCTTGTCCCTTGCCTCCAAAGCTTGGTCCTTGAAGGTCGCCGTAGTCGTACTTGTCTCCGCAACATCTTGAAAAAGAGTCAAGGTAGACTCGGCATCATCAATGCCACAAAGAGGGATGGCGGTGAAGTTGCACTTGGGAGCATCGTCTTGGAGCTTGTCGGGCTTGGACATCGTGGTGGTACTAGCCTCATGCTTGTCGTAGAGCTTTGTCACCGCGAAGTGTGCTTGGGGTGGAGAAGCCTTGGTGATGAGGACATCAATACCATTGTTACACCCACAGCCCCTACTGCTACATATACTGGACCAATTACTAGAGCTCGCGCACGCCAATTAAATTATCAGGTACTTTCGTTTCTTGGTAATGATTCTAATGTTCATGAGAATATGATGCTGCCTAAATTGGATACATTTGTTTTGCTTACAAATGAAGGCCCTAGCTTGGAGAAGGATGGACATTGGAGCAAGAACAAGCATGGAGATAATGCCATGCGCAAGGGGAACAAGAACGGAGTTACAAGTGATGATTTCAGGACTTTGAAGCCACCATAATGGGTGCATGAAGCCTTGGACGAAATATACAAGACGCTACTTCATAAATGTCGTCCCGAGGCTATTCTAGGTGCTGCGTCACCTTATTAGTGGGCCAGGCCCATGTAATTTCGAAATACTTAAGTATAGTCTGTTTTTAGAGTCCGTATGTGTGGGAAACAAGAGTTAGGGTTGATTTCGGACCCCTCCACCAAGGGCCACGAAATTCCCCCCCTCTTCCTCCATATATACAGCCCTTAGGGCACCGTTTAGACCTTGGGTTTTGTTTAGATTAAAAGTTCGCCATAGCTGCAACTTCGCGTGCCGTTTGTGTTCAACGACTGCACAAAGGCGTCACAGAACCCCACCTTGATCAATAAAGCTTTCATCTTATATTCGCAATATCCAGATTGCAATCTCAGTTTCTTGCTTGTTCTTCGTTTGCTCGCGAGGAAATGCAGACCCTCGTGGTCGAGTTGATCGTGCTCGGCGTGGTCAATAACCTCTCGGAGTTGGTTTAGCGATTGCTAAGGCGCGGCGTCCTCGCACGTTAGTAGTCGGATCGTCAAAGTCGACTTCCTCCCAAGCGAAAACCACATCTCATCGAAGGCGGGACACCTTTGCGTCTATCAAGTGGTATCAGATTTTCAGGTTGCTCGGTGAGATTTTACAGTTTTTCAGAGATTAGATCGAGTCTGTTCTTCATACCTAAAGTCCACGAAAAAGCCGGACAAAAAAAAAATTAGGGTTAGTTCATCATATCCGAACCAATCGAGCCTTTGCATAATCTTTTAGGGTTTTGCTTTGTTGAATTTGCGGTTGCATCGTCGTGTCAAGTTGCTGGTCTTAGAGTCTAGTCTTTTAGAGTTTGAGTTCGGTCATAAGTTGTCACGCAGCCGCCGCACTATCATCATCGCCTTGCCATCTACCACCATTGCTTATCTGCCACCGCTCTGAATCCGTATCCATATACCACCACCAATCCGTATCCATATACCACCACCAATCCGTATCCATATTCCACCACCGCTGCCATATACCACCACCATATATCCACCACCAATCCGAGTTCTTCTCATATTAGGTTTGTTTTCGAGATCCATCTAGTTTCCGATTCGTGTTTCCTTGCCGGAGTAGGTTTCGGAAAAAATAAAAAAAGGTCCGGAAACCACCCTCCGTTTAGGCCCAAAATTTTCCGAAAACGCACTTGTCGAAAAATTTTCTGGCTATCCTATTTTTAGGTGTTTCTAAGTGTATTGAGGTAGTGATGCAGGCGGTGATCGGCAACCGATGTAGTCAAAACTCTCAAAGCTTGGATAGAGCGATTACCAAGGAGAGTCAAACGCACGATGTAGATGTATGAGGAGCTGGGAAGGCTTATAATATGGTAGCAAAAAGGGTCAGCAATAATCAATTCAGAGATGCAAAGTTGAATAAACGCTCAACGACGCAGATCTTGTCTTGGTCCTAGGCTAGACCGTGCTAGAGACGCGAGCCTAGAACACTAACAAAATCACGGCGCTGCACGGAAACAACGGAAAAGCACACTCTGGAAAAAAAAGAAATTTCGCTCTCTTTTTTTTTTTTTTTTTTTTTTTTTTTTTTGCGCTGCTTTTTTTTTTTTTTTTTTTGCGAAAAATCACTATAATGGCGAGTGTCTCAAAACTCTTCCGAGGTCAAACTGACAGGATGGCACGAAATTTTTTTCGACAAAAAAAAATTTTTTTTTTTTGCCTTGACCCAAAAATCGAAACGGGTCAAAAAACTTTCTATAACGGCGATCGTCTCAATCCACTTAGAAACACCTAAAAATAGGATAGCCAGAAATTTTTTTGACAAGTACGTTTTTGGAAAATTTTGGGCCTAAACGGAGGGTGGTTTCCAGACTCTTTTTTTTTTTTTTTTCCGAAACCTCCGCAGGCAAGGAAACACGAATCGGAAACTAGATGGATCTCGAAAACAAACCTAATATGAGAAAAACTCGGATTGGTGGTGGATATATGGTGGTGGTATATGGCAGCGGTGGTGATATATGGTAGCGGTGGTGGTATATGGATACGGATTGGTGGTGGTATATGGATACGGATTCAGAGCGGTGGCGGATAAGCAATGGTGGTAGATGGCAAGGCGATGATGATGGTGCGGCGGCGGCGTGACAACTTATGACCATAACTCGAAACTCTAAAAGACTAGACTCTAAGACCAAAGAACTTGACACGACGATGCAACCGCAAATTCAACAAAGCAAAACCCTAAAAAGATTATGCAATGGCTCGATTGGTTCGGATATGATGAACTAACCCTAATTTTTTTTGTGGCTTTTTCGTGGACTTTAGGTATGAAGAATGACTCGATCTATTCTACGAAAAACTGTAAAATCTCACCGAGCAACCTGAAAATCTGATACCACTTGATAGAGGCAAAGGTGTCCCGATGTTTCGATGAGATGGTGGCTATCGCTTACGTGGGAGTCGACCTTGACGATCCGACTACTTAACGTCGAGACGTCATACTTTAGCAATCGCTAAACCAACTTCCGAGGGTTATTGACCACGCCGAGCACACGATCAACTCCGACCACGAGGGCCTGTTTCCTGCGAGCAAACGAAGAACAAGCAAGAAACTGAGATTGCAATCTGGATATTGCAAATATAAGATGAAAGCTTTATTGATCAAGGTGGGGTTCTGTGGCGCTTTGTCCGGTCGTTGAACACAAACGGCACGCCGGTTGCAACTATGGCGAACTTTTAATCTAAACAAAACCCAAGGTCTAAACGGTGCCCTAAGGGCTGTATATATGGAGAAAGGGGGGAAATTTCGTGGCCCTTGGTGGAGGGGTCCGAAATCAACCCTAACTCTTGTTTCCCCACACATACGGACTCTAAAAACAGCCTATACTTAAGTATTTCGAAATTACATGGGCCTGGCCCAATAATAAGGTGACGCAGCACCTAGAATAGCCTATGGACGAATATTATGAAGTGGCATCTTGTATATTTCGTCCAAGGCCTTATGCACTCATTAGGGTGGCTTCAAAGTCCTGAATCATCACTTGTAACTCCGTTTGTTCTCCTTAAGCATGCCAACATCTCCATGCTTGAACTTGCTCCAAGGTTCATCTTTCTTGTCCATGGTAGGCCCTTCATTTGTAAGCAAAACAAATGTATCCAATTTAGGCAGCATCATATTCTCATGAACATTGGAATCGTTACCAAGAAACGAAAGTACCTGATAATTCAATTGGCGTGCGCGAGCTCTAGTAATTGGTCCAGTATGTATAGCAGCAGGGGCTGTGGGTGTAACAATGGTATTGATGTCCTCATCAACCGTGATACAAGAAAGCAGGCACAACCACCACTATCTGCCAAGAGCACACCTGCTGGGCCTACACAGAGCTCTTCTTCTTCCATGGCGTCAACAGGGCACACAAGTGATATTATTTGTCGTCGTTGTAAGGGAAGAGGACATTTTGCGAGAGAATGCACATCTCAGCGTGTGATGATTGCTACTGAGGATGGTGGGTATGAGTCTGCTAGTGACTATGATGAAGAGACTTTGGCTCTTCTTACACATGAAGAACACGGTGGAGATGATTCTGATCCTGAGACGCAATACATGGCTGCTGAAGATGCTGACAGGTATGAATGTTTAGTTGCTCAACGTGTTTTGAGTGTGCAGGTTACACAAGCTGAGCAAAATCAGAGGCATAACTTGTTCCATACAAAGGAGTTGTGAAGGAACGTTCTATTCAGCGTCATCATAGATGGAGGGAGCTGCAACAACTTGGCTAGCATGGATATGGTGGAGAAGCTTTCTCTCACCACAAGACCACATCCACATCCTTACTACATCCAATGGTTCAACAACAGCGGCAAGGTTAAGGTAACACGTCTGTTCGTGTGTATTTTAGTATCTCTACATATGCTGATTATGTTGATTGTGATGTGGTACCTATGCAAGCATGTTCCTTATTACTTGGTAGACCATGGCAATTTGATAAAATTCTGTACACCATGGTAGAAACAATCAGTATACTCTTGTTCACAAGGATAAAAATATTACTTTGCTTCCTATGACTCCTGATTCCATTTTGAAAGATGATATTAATAGAGCTAATAAAGCAAAACAGGAGAAAAATAAGAGTGAAAATCAGATTGTGGCAAAAGAATTTGAGCAACAAATGAAGCCTAATAATAAACCATCTAATGTTGCTTCTGAAATTAAACTGAAAAGTGCATGTTTATTTGCCACCAAATCTGATATTGATGAGCTAGATTCTAGCAAATCTGTTTGCTATGCTTTTGTGTGCAAAGAGGCATTATTTTCATTCGAGGACGTGCCTTCCTCTTTGCCCCTCTGTCACTAACATTTTGCAGAGTTCGCCGACGTCTTCCCACAAGGCGTGCCACCGGATTACCACCTATTCGAGGGATTGAGCATCAAATTGACTTAATTCCCGGTGCATCGCTACCCAACCGCGCACCATACCGTACCAATCCAGAGGAGACGAAGGAGATTATCGTCAAGTCATGGAGCTGCTCGACAAAGGTTATATACGCGAATCTCTTAGTCCTTGTGCTGTTCCTATTATACTAGTGCCTAAAAAGGATGGTACGTCGGCGTATGTGTGTTGATTGTAGAGGCATTAATAATATTACTATTCGTTATCGTCATCCTATTCCTAGGCTAGATGATATGCTTGATGAATTGAGTGGCTCTACAATATTCTCCAAAGTTGATTTGCGTAGTGGATACCATCAAATTCGTATGAAATTGGGAGATGAATGGAAAACAGCATTTAAAACTAAGTTTGGATTATATGAGTGGTTAGTCATGCCTTTTGGGTTAACTAATGCACCTAGTACTTTCATGAGATTAATGAACGAAGTTTTACGTGCTTTCATTGGACGATTTGTGGTAGTTTACTTTGATGATATACTGATTTATAGCAAATCTTTGGAAGAACATTTGGAACATTTACGTGCTGTTTTTAATGCTCTACGTGATGCACGTTTGTTTGGTAACCTTGGGAAGTGCACCTTTTGCACCGACCGAGTATCTTTTCTTGGCTATGTTGTTACTCCACAGGGAATTGAAGTTGATAAAGCCAAGATTGAAGCTATTGAGAGTTGGCCGCAGCCCAAAACGGTCACACAAGTGAGGAGTTTTCTTGGACTCGCTGGTTTCTATAGGCGTTTTGTGAGAGACTTTAGCACCATTGCTGCACCTCTCAATGAGCTTACAAAGAAGGACGTGCCTTTTGTTTGGGGTACCGCACAGGAAGAAGCCTTCACGGTATTGAAAGATAAGTTGACACATGCTCCTTTACTCCAACTTCCTGACTTTAATAAGACTTTTGAGCTTGAATGTGATGCTAGTGGAATTGGATTAGGAGGTGTGTTATTACAAGATGGCAAACCTGTTGCATACTTTTCTCGAAAAATTGAGTGGGCCTAGTCTGAACTATTCTACTTATGACAAAGAATTATATGCTCTTGTTCGGACTTTAGAGACATGGCAACATTATTTATGGCCCAAAGAATTTGTTATACATTCTGATCATGAATCTTTGAAACATATTAAAAGTCAAGCTAAACTGAATCGTAGACATGCTAAATGGGTTGAATTCATTGAGACTTTCCCTTATGTCATTAAACACAAGAAGGGTAAAGAAAATGTTATTGCTGATGCTTTGTCTCGTCGATATACTATGCTTTCACAACTTGACTTCAAAATATTTGGTTTGGAGACCATCAAAGATCAATATGTGCATGATGCTGATTTTAAAGATGTAATGCAGAATTGTAAAGAGGGAAGAACATGGAACAAGTTCGTTATTAATGATGGTTTTGTGTTCCGTGCTAACAAGCTATGCATTCCTGCTAGCTCTGTTCGTCTTTTGTTGTTGCAGGAGGCGCATGGAGGAGGATTAATGGAACACTTTGGCGTGAAGAAGACGGAGGATATACTTGCTACACATTTCTTTTGGCCAAAGATGAGACGGGATGTTGAGCGTTTTGTAGTTCGCTGCACTACATGTCAAAAAGCTAAGTCACGACTCAATCCTCATGGTTTATATATGCCTTTGCCTGTGCCTAGTGTTCCTTGGGAGGATATATCTATGGACTTTGTTTTAGGTTTACCTCGAACAAAGAAGGGAGGATAGCATATTTGTTGTCGTGGATAGATTCTAAAATGGCACACTTTATACCATGTCATAAAAGCGATGATGCTTGTTAATGTTGCTGATTTGTTCTTTCGTGAAATTATTCGCTTGCATGGTGTGCCAAATACTATTGTTTCAGATCGTGATACTAAATTTCTTAGCCACTTTTGGAGATGTTTATGGGCTAAGTTGGGGACTAAACTGCTTTTTAGTACTACTTGTCACCCCAAACTGATGGACAAACTGAAGTAGTCAATAGAACATTGTCTACTATGCTTAGGGCTGTTTTGAAGAATAATAAAAAATGTGGGAAGAATGCTTGCCTCATATTGAATTTGCTTATAATCGTTCATTGCATTCTACTACTAAGATGTGCCCTTTTGAAATTGTGTATGGCTTCCTACCTCGTGCACCTATTGATTTGTTGCCTCTTCCATCTTCGAGAAGGTTAATTTTGATGCTAAAGAACGTGCTGAATTGATTTTAAAATGCATGAGATAACTAAGGAAAACATTGAGCGTATGAATGCTAAATATAAACTTGCTGGAGATAAGGGTAGAAAACATGTTGTCTTTGCACCGGAGATCTTGTTTGGTTACATTTATGTAAGGATAGGTTTCCTGATTTGCATAAACCAAAGCTAATGCCACGTCTTGATGGTCCATTTAAGGTGTTAGAGAAAATAAATGATAATGCCTATAAACTTGAGCTGCCTGCAGATTTTGGGGTTAGTCCCACTTTTAACATTGCAGATTTGAAGCCTTATTTGGGTGAGGAATATGAGCTTCCGTCGAGGACGACTTCATTTCAAGAAGGGAGGATGATGAGGACATCAATACCATTGTTACACCCACAGCCCCTCTTGCTACATATCTTGGACCAATTACTAGAGCTCATGCACGCCAATTAAATTATCGTACTTTCGTTTCTTGGTAATGATTCTAATGTTCATGAGAATATGATGCTGCCTAAATTGGATACATTTGTTTTGCTTACAAATGAAGGCCCTAGCTTGGAGAAGGATGGACATTGGAGCAAGAACAAGCATGGAGATAATGCCATGCTAAGGGGAACAAAACGGAGTTACAAGTGATGATTTCAGGACTTTGAAGCCACCATAATGGGTGCATGAAGCCTTGGACGAAATATACAAGACGCTACTTCATAAATGTCGTTCCGAGGCTATTCTAGGTGCTGCGTCACCTTATTAGTGGGCCAGGCCCATGTAATTTCGAAATACTTAAGTATAGGCTGTTTTTAGAGTCCGTATGTGTAGGGAAACAAGAGTTAGGGTTGATTTCGGACCCCTCCACCAAGGGCCACGAAATTCCCCCCCTCTTCCTCCATATATACAGCCCTTAGGGCACCGTTTAGACCTTGGGTTTTGTTTAGATTAAAAGTTCGCCATAGCTGCAACTTCCTGCATGCCGTTTGTGTTCAACGACTGCACAAAGGCGTCACAGAACCCCACCTTGATCAATAAAGCTTTCATCTTATATTCGCAATATCCAGATTGCAAACTCAGTTTCTTGCTTGTTCTTCGTTTGCTCGCAGGAAGCAGACCCTCGTGGTCGTTGATCGTGCTCGGCGTGGTCAATAACCTCTCGGAGTTGGTTTAGCGATTGCTAAGGCGCGACGTCCTCGCACGTTCGTAGTCGGATCGTCAAAGTCGACTTCCTCCAAAGCGAAAACCAACATCTCATCGAAAGACGGGACACCTTTGCCTCTATCACTCCGGACGTCCGGACCCTCCTGAAGCCCCGGACGACCGGTCCGCTACGGACGACCGACGCACCTACGACAGAGAAGAATCTACGGACGTCCGAACGTGTCCGGACGACCGGACCTTCCCGAGCCTCCGGACGTCCGACGCCTTCCGGACGTCCGATGCCTGATGCGGGCTGAAGTCCATGTACCCCTTCGTTTTGACTTCCATTTGCACTAAGACTATAAATAGGACCCTCCCATCTCCTAGTTAGGGTTAGCTTTGGATTTGCTCATATTTCGGTGTGAGAGCCTTTGCTCATCCACTTGGCTACTTCTCCCTTTGAGATCAGGACCTCTACGGAGAAGATCCCCCAAGCGGATTCAAGACCCCCTCCTAGGGTGGACCCATCAAGACCTCCTCTCGGAGAAGAACGGCTACCCTTGTATCTTTACCTTTATTGTTCTCGAATCTTGTGCCACTCTATGTGTTCATCAATCTAGCGCTTGTGTGATTGATTTCTTGTCGGTTAAGTGATCTCTCTCGTTTTCCCCGTGATTTCCTCGTGTTCTTCCGCTCGTTCTTCGTGTTCCTCGTAGGGATTCTCTCCAAACGTGAAAGATCGTCCACATAGGGTTCCGCCCTATATCATCTGGCCCGGACATCCGACCTCTCCCGAAACCCCGGACATCCGGCCCGACGCCCTGACATCCGGCCTCGCCAGTGTGTGAACAGTAAAGGGCCGAAGCCCATGTACCCTTTCGCCCCCGTAGACTATATATACTCCATCCCCTTCCTCTTTCTAGGGTTAGCTTAGGTTTAGCTCATGTTTGTGTGAGAGCCTTGCTCATCCACTTGGTTACTTCTCCTCGGAGCTCAGGACCTCTTCGGAGAAGATCCCCCAAGCGGATTCAAGACCCCCTTCTAGGGTGGACCCCATCAAGACCTCCTCTCGGAGAAGAACGGCTACCCTTGTATCTTTACCTTTATTGTTCTCGAATCTTGTGCCACTCTATGTGTTCATCAATCTAGCGCTTGTGTGATTGATTTCTTGTCGGTTAAGTGATCTCTCTCGTTTTCCCCGTGATTTCCTCGTGTTCTTCCGCTCGTTCTTCGTGTTCCTCGTAGGGATTCTCTCCAAACGTGAAAGATCGTCCACATAGGGTTCCGCCCTATATCATCTGGCCCGGACATCCGACCTCTCCCGAAACCCCGGACATCCGGCCCGACGCCCTGACATCCGGCCTCGCCAGTGTGTGAACAGTAAAGGGCCGAAGCCCATGTACCCTTTCGCCCCCGTAGACTATATATACTCCATCCCCTTCCTCTTTCTAGGGTTAGCTTAGGTTTAGCTCATGTTTGTGTGAGAGCCTTGCTCATCCACTTGGTTACTTCTCCTCGGAGCTCAGGACCTCTTCGGAGAAGATCCCCCAAGCGGATTCAAGACCCCCTTCTAGGGTGGACCCCATCAAGACCTCCTCTCGGAGAAGAACGGCTACTCGTGTATCCTTACCGTTGTTGATTTTGGATCATATGTACCTCTTTGTGTTCGGTGATCTAGCACTTGTGTGATTGATCTCTTGTTGGTTAAGTGATTTCTCTCTCGTTTCCTCCGTGTTTCCCTCTTGTTCTTCCGCGTGCTCTTCGTGATTCCCCGTAGGATCCGCTCCAACGTGAAAGATCATCCACGTAGGGTTCCGCCCTACATCATCTTGGTATCATGAGCCACGTTGATCACGTTTTTGGAGCCCCTACCCCGTGTTTTCTAGCTTGATTTTGTTGTTTTTGTCCCAAATTCGAAAATTCCCCACCAAAAATAGCCCCAAAATTTTTTGTGATTTGTTAGTGTGATGATGTTTTGTTGATTTTGATCCATGGATTTGCTTGGTTTCGAGTGGATCTAGCATTTCCCCAAGTTTCCCCACTTTCCATCCACGAAATCTCATCAATTTTGACCCCAAAATCCACATTTTCCGCCCAAAATCGCGTCCCGAAACTCGCATCTCGCGTTGACCCCGACCCACCGGACGACCGTCACATTACCGGACGTCCGGAGCCCCTGGAATGACCGGACGTCCGTCATCCACCGGACGACCGAAACCCCTAACCTGATCTGAAATAGCGGATTTCCGACCAGACCGGACGTACGGCCACCGGACATCCGTCCATTAGCGGACGTCCGCTACCTGTAGATATCAACTTCGGCTGATTTTTGTTTTGCCCATAACTAATTCATCCGAACTCCGATTTTGACGTTCTTTAGCTCGTTTTGAAGCTATTGACATCCCCCTTCCAACAAAAATACCACCAACATCATTTGACTCCATCAAATTTTCGGAACTTTGGTATCTTTGCCTAGGGCTTCCACCACATCCTCCGCATAACCACCACCGACTTCCGCAACCTAACCAATGTTGTTCCCCTTTGCATTAGAGGTTGTTTGAGTTGTGATTCGAGTCTCCTAAGGTGTTTAGGCTACTTAGGGACGGTTGCATCTTCATCAACCACCACCACCACCATAACTTCCGCATAGGCTTGCCCACCATACACTTCAACCACCTCAACTTAACCCAATAGTTGTTTGAGCTTGTTTGAGTTGTGGCTTGTGTCTCCTAAGGTGTTTCGGCTATTTAGGGACGGCAACTTCAACTTCGACACGTGTATAGCCCATCATTCCACTTCCACGTTGTCAAGTGCAAACCACCACCGCATTCCCACTACCACCATTTTGATATTTGACGTTTGAGATTTTGAGTTCACGGTTTTTCCGTTTCCTAAGGTGTTTCGGCTACTTAGGGACGAGTCTCCATCATCTTGGTATCTACATCAAGAACACCGCTACTCATCATCACCGGACGGTAACCTCCATATCATCTTGGTATCGTGGTATCCCTCCATTGTATATTCCCCTTGCCATTGCATTGTTAACCCCTAGCCTTACTTTTGCGTTACTTGCCTATCGAGACTAGCCATTTGAGTATTGCCGGCAACGTTACTTGTGCACATTAGTAATCATACTTCCCATAGCATATATACCATATCATTGTGGTGCATATATTGGTATCATATCTTGTGTCACAAGTTTGTTCCCGCATATACACAATTGCTATCTTGGTTTGTGCATTGTGCAAAGTGGCAATAAAAAAAGCTTTTAAGCAAAAGAAAGAGAGCAAAGAGCTTGTAAGCAAGTGCCATAGCATCATACCACATTGCACATAAGATTGTCATATACGATCATCTTGGATCATCTTGAGAGAAACACTGATAGAGGCGAGGGTGTCCCGATCTTTCGATGAGATGATAACTATCGATTTGATGGAGACGACTTTGACGATCCGACTACAAACGTGCACGACGTTGCGCCTTAGCAATCGCTAAACCAACTCCGAGAGGTTATTGACCACGCTGGAGCACGATCAACCTGACCACGAAGGTCTATTCCTGCAAGCAATCGAAGAACAAGCAAGAATATGATAAAGCAATCTGAATATTGCGAATATATATGAAGTATTGATAATGGTGGGGATCCGTAAGCGGTCTTGGTCTGGTCGTTGGACACAAACAAAGTACACGGTTGCAATGGCTAACTTTTAACTAAACAAATCCCAAGGAAAAAGCTACTAGATGGATCTACTTATATAGGAGCAAGGGGTGGCGGCCAAGGAGGTGGGAGGACGTCCCAAGGCAGCCTAAAACTAACCCTAGGTCGTACAAGGCCAATGGGCCCAAGCGGAGGTGACGTAACACCTTTGGACTTGTAGTTTGACTCGGATTCTGCTGCAGCATCAGATTGTTTCGTCTATAACTCAACGCTCCGGACGGATTTTAAGGTGATTCCAATTGGGTTGGAAAATGCACGAAATCTATTTTCCAACAAAAAAGAATCAACCAATTTGGAGTCCGTATGAAAAGTTATAGACGTTTTGAGTCAGGTATGTCTGTGCAGTCCGAATCTGAGTCCGAACGTGAGAGACTTGGACTCTATCTTCTCTTGGGCCAAAAGTGACGTGAGAGAACTTTTGAACAGCAGGTAAACATCTCTTTCTCCTTATCTTCATATGTGGATTGTACAAATGTCCCATACACCTGCAATTAGACATGGCACAAAAGTTTGTGAAGTATTTTTGTCCTGATAACATAAATATATTATTGAATAGTTTGCACTAGAAATCACCTGAGAAATATGCATGTATGCAATATTTTGGTCTCATCCAAGGTAGTCATGTCCTCATCATCCTCCCTTTTTGAAAACAAAGCCGTCCTCGGCGTTGCTTAATCTGAAATGTGGCTAACAAAAGAGACAAGGTGTACATGTTGTATATGTATACGTCATCCATTTTTACTTCCCTTGATTTTTGCATATATGACACATGAATAGATGAGTAACTTGCATAGTTCATAAAATCTAAAGCCAACAAATTAGCACAAGAACTAGAAGGCTTGAAAATACTGCAACTCAGTTTGCACATATAAGTGAAGCTCTTATTTATTTCAAGAGATTGACAATGTTCATCATTAAACCATCCCAACATTGGTGAATAAACCTTATTTGAATCAAATTTACATGCTACAACATGCTTAGATAAGCAAACATGCAATGAGTCATTCGACACAGAATCATCACCAAGATTAGAGGTCGATATCAAAATGATTAAACATTGATTCTTTTGCATCAATAGTTAATTCAATGGGTGCTCTCAAAATTGTTGGTATTTCAGTTGTTTGATCACATGGCAAAGTCAAATTATCAATATAATCCTCTAAAATAGGTGGTGTGATCAAAGTAGTGGGTAGCTCAACACATGATGTATTCAAGTTAACTAGGCATGCATCATTCTCATGTAAAAGTGGAAAATCTGTACCTTTGTCATTACCTCTTATAGTCAACTCAGATGATGCAGGCACTCTCGATGATGATGTGTCACATGGTGGAGATGATGTAGTCCTCGCAACAACGGATGTGGTTGTCATAGTACGCCTAGTAGTTGAATAAACATCTGTATCAACAGTTGGAATGTGCACCGTGCGCTTGTTCTCCTTGTGGGCAACACGTCGTTTTATTTCCTGTTCAGCTTTGCAAGCAAGACGAAACAAATGGTCCATAGGATAACACTCTTCATGAATTAGTATCTCCTGAATATTATGGTTTAATCCTCCCAAAATCTATCCATAAAATCTTCTTCACTTTCTTCTAAAATGAATGCAACAAGGTAGTTTGTAAATCATCATAATATTTTGTTACGGTGTCACTACCTTGTTTTAAATGTTCTAGTTTTTTAATCATGCCACGAGTGTAATAAACATCGATTTAATCTATCTCTCATGACATGTTTTAAATCATCCCAAGTATTAGGTACATAATCAGGTGTAACCGACAATATTCACTCCACCAAACTAGAGCATAACCAGTGAAAGAACCAACCGCAACCATAACTTTTTTACGTTCATCAAAATTATGGGAAGCAAATATATTATTTATGTCTAACTCCCATTCAATATATAAAGGAGGTCTAAAACGGCCATTAAATGGTGGTATAGAAACATAACCTGATCATGTGCATTTGGATGTTTGTGCACCTCTCGTGACGGTTGTGGTATTTGCATAGGTGGTGGCATGTCTCCCGATCGACAAAGCCCATGAATTGACTCTTGGATCCTGTCATGATTAGTAGAACAAGAAACAAAATCCAAAAATAATGTTCCTATAACTACTAGGATGTGGTGGTAAAACGCTCACAAGAAAGCAAATATCAATGTCTTACAAGTTCTTACCATGCAGCAGACGGTGATCGGCAACCAGCGGTGTCAAGTAACTCGAATATTGAGTAAAGCGATTGCCGGGGAGCGTCGATACACGGTGTAGAAATATGTGGAGCTGGGTTGGCTATATATGGTAGCAAAAGATTAGCAATAATCAATTCAAAGATGCAATGTTGAATAAGCGCTCAACGACGGTATCTGTGTGCTGGTCCTAGGCTAGACCGGACTAGAGACGCGAGCCTAGAACACTAATGAGGTCACGGCATAGCACAACTAGCATCAATGAAGGATAGTAAGTAGCTCTTGACAGCAAGATATAAGTGAAGATCACAACGGCAGTGAAGATAATGATGAAAACAAGCGCCAAGCAGGACATACAACAACTCTCTCTCAACTTTCCTCTTGAAAAGTTTGAGCCAATTTTCTGATAAATTCTTTCAAAGAATGCTACTAACTCAAGCTTTCCAATGCAAAAAGAATCACTCAATTCCGAGTTGATATGAGGAGTCAAAGAATTCTAAAACTGGCCTGAAAAATTGGAACAAGCTGTGTTCACGAACTTCAGAGGGCAAAAACACCTATTTAGAAGCCGATTTTGAGGTGTCAAATATTGAACTAGCTTCTGCAACTATTTAGATGCGCCTCGTCTCTAGCTTTAATTTGAGTACTCACGGAGTCAAAACGGACTTCGTATGAGGAAGATACACCTGTTTTACTGAACAGTGCAAAAACAGATTCCAATCCGAATTCAGGTACGAGATTGATTCTAGATAGATCCGGTTTTTTTCCTCTCTTTTTTTTCTCACGCTTTTTTTTTTTTTCTCTCTCTTTTTTTTTTTTCTTTCCTTTTTCTCTCTTTTTTCTCTATCTTTTTTTCTCCTCTTTCCAAGACAAACTGGATAAGATGCAGATTGGATCAAAGCGAAGATGTGAATGACCTCAACTATGATTATGACAATGAACAGTCGTAGCACGTGATGGAAATTAATGGATGGGATGGTGGACAGCGGAAGGATAATGATGCAGCGGCGGCGTGACTAATGTGAACAGAACTCAAACTCTAAAGGAACAAGACACTAAGACCAGCAACTCGACACGACGATGCAACCGATAATTCAATAATGCAAACAATGAAAAGAAAACTGCAAAGGCTCAGACTGGCTTGGACAAAGGATGAATAGATCTAACTTTTTTTTTGTGGCTTTTTCTTGGACAATAGGTAAGAAAATAAATCTAATCTAGGGATAATTGGAAATTCTCACCGAGCAACCTGAAAACGGATACCACTTGATAAAGGCGAGGGTGTCCCGATCTTTCGATGAGATGATAACTATCGATTTGATGGAGACGACTTTGACGATCCGACTACAAACGTGCACGACGTTGCGCCTTAGCAATCGCTAAACCAACTCCGAGAGGTTATTGACCACGCTGGAGGACGATCAACCTGACCACGAAGGTCTATTCCTGCAAGCAATCGAAGAACAAGCAAGAATATGATAAAGCAATCTGAATATTGCGAATATATATGAAGTATTGATAATGGTGGGGATCCGTAAGCGGTCTTGGTCTGGTCGTTGGACACAAACAAAGTACACGAAGTTGCAATGGCTAACTTTTAACTAAACAAATCCCAAGGAAAAAGCTACTAGATGGATCTACTTATATAGGAGCAAGGGTGGCGGCCAAGGAGGTGGGAGGACGTCCCAAGGCAGCCTAAAACTAACCCTAGGTCGTACAAGGCCAATGGGCCCAAGCGGAGGTGACGTAACACCTTTGGACTTGTAGTTTGACTCGGATTCTGCTGCAGCATCAGATTGTTTCGTCTATAACTCAACGCTCCGGACGGATTTTAAGGTGATTCAATTGGGTTGGAAAATGCACGAAATCTATTTTCCAACAAAAAAGAATCAACCAATTTGGAGTCCGTATGAAAAAGTTATAGACGTTTTGAGTCAGGTATGTCTGTGCAGTCCGAATCTGAGTCCAGAACGTGAGAGACTTGGACTCTATCTTCTCTTGGGCCAAAAGTGACGTGAGAGAACTTTTTGAACAGCAGGTAAACATCTCTTTCTCCCTTATCTTCATATGTGGATTGTACAAATGTCCCATACACCTGCAATTAGACATGGCACAAAAGTTTGTGAAGTATTTTTGTCCTGGATAACATAAATATATTATTGAATAGTTTGCACTAGAAATCACCTGAGAAATATGCATGTATGCAATATTTTTGGTCTCATCCAAGGTAGTCATGTCCTCATCAAACACCGGGAACTATACATACATAGCATACTTGGGATAGAAGTTTATCCATTTTGCATCTTATAGGTTGTGCACAACTGTCGTATCCGCCTTTTGAGCAATCGTGCTAGCGTCTCTCTTGAGTTGTGCAACACGAGTGTTTTCCGTGGATTCCACATTTTGTGCTCATTCCTTGGTTGCACGACCCCATTTATCTATCCGTGTGTGTGTTTCCGTGTGCCATTCTTTGCTATTGGTCCATTTGTTTCACTTGCGAATTTGTGAATCTCTTTCAACATTATTGACTCTTGCTAACATTTTGCATTAAATTTTTGTGTCACTATCCTCACCGAGCTCCTCCATAAGCTTTACTTGTGTAGGTGTGAGAACCGACAAGGATTGGTACCAATAGTGCTATTTCATTGTCCGCATTTGAGTGAACTTGATTCATTGTCAACATCGGTCAAGGTACATTGGTATAAGTTCTTCTCTTTCTCCCACTCATATTTGCTCGAGTCTTGTGATGGATAGGCAAGGCATTTCATCTCCGGTCTTCGACAACAATGACGGCGTGAACAACTACATCACCAAAGCGTCTATTTTCGATCTACACCGACAAGTGCAAGGCACACAATCAAGATTGCGAGAGCGCATCGAGAACATCCCCATCGATATTCGTCACTCCGAAGCAAGGAGAAGGGACTACTTCGACAAGAAACTTGCCGCACATAAAGAGGAGCAAGATGCAAGAATGGAGGAGATTCAGACCTTGATCAAGTCTTCTTCCC